>QVTF01002773.1:0-127500 GCA_003573665.1 Oxygymnocypris stewartii
ACATGTAAAAAACACTCTCTTTGTCTCATCATAATATGATTTTAAATGATAATTGCTATGAAAATAATTTAGCTAAAATAATGTTTTTTTATGGTGTAAAATGTCACCTGGAGATGTTTATTATAATTCATTATCTTACTGTAGAAACACACATCAGAGTTTCTCTGTCCACGAATAGAGCACTAAAACGACTGAAAGATGTTCTTTTGTTTCTCGTCTCTTCAGAAAACACCCGGCGTAAGCAGGAGGGCATAATGCTGAACTCACGGGTGTATTTTACCCAGCATGCCCCGACCCTGCCGGCCGACAGCCCGCGGCCGCTGAAGCTGCGCAGCATCCTGGACATGAGCCCCTTCACCGTCACCGACCACACGCCCATGGAGATCGTGGTGGACATCTTCCGCAAGCTCGGCCTGCGCCAGTGCCTCGTGACGCACAACGGGTGAGTGACCGCCGATTCTGTGTTTGAACTAACGAGCGTCCCGTCAGCAGAGAGACACTCACAGACTCACACGCACACACACTCGCAGACTCACACGCGTACACACACTCTCACAGACTCACACGCACACACACTCTCACAGACTCACACGCGCACACACTCTCACAGACTCACACGCACACACACTCTCACAGACGCACACACACTCACAGACTCACACGCACACACACTCTCACAGACTCACACGCACACACACTCTCACAGACTCACACACCACACACACTCTCACAGACTCACACCACACCACCACACACTCTCACAGACTCACACGCACACACACTCTCACCTCACACACACACACTCACACTCTCACACGCTCACAGACTCACACACACACTCTCACAGACTCACACGCGCACACACTCGCACACTCACCCACACTCCACACCCACACACACACACACACACCCACACTTCTGCTGATGAACTTCAGTCGATGTGTCGTGCGTCTGAGGATTCACATGCTTCTCAGCTGCTAGTCTCCTGCTAAACCACTGACGTGCGCGCACACACACACACATACACACACACTCTCTCACAGACTCACGCGCACACACTCACACACACACACTCTCACAGACTCACACGCACACACACTCTCACAGACTCACACGCGCACACACTCTCACAGACTCACACGCGCACACACACACACTCTCACACACACACATACATCTGCTGATGAGCTTCAGTCGAGGTGTCGTGCATCTGAGGATTCACATGCTTCTCAGCTGCTAGTCTCCTGCTAAACCACTGACGTGCGCGCGCACACACACATACACACACACCACTCACTCACTCGCACGCACACGCGCGCACACACACACACACATACATCTGCTGATGAGCTTCAGTCGAGGTGTCGTGCATCTGAGGATTCACATGCTTCTCAGCTGCTAGTCTCCTGCTAAACCACTGACGTGCGCGCGCGCACACACGCACCCACACACCCACCCACACACACACAGCTTTAGTCGATGTGTCGTGTGTATGAGGATTCACATGCCTCACAGCTGCTAGTCTCCTGCTAAACCACTGACGAAGCACGCGCACACACACACACACAGTGTACTCTTAGGTTCACCAAGTTTGGAGTAATAAATGGCTTCTGAAAATTCAGCTTTGCATCACAGGAATAAATATAATTTTAATATATTTTCAAATAGGGATGCACCGAGACCTTTTTCCAGTACTCACCTGATACCGATACTTACATTTTTGGTACTTTCCGATACCAAGTACCGATATTTTCAATATTGGGTACATAAACCAAAAGAGTTTGTATAATGTTAGTTGGTTAACTTTAATTTATCAAATAGACAGTCAAACCAAAATGTATTCAGACGCCTTCAACATTTCTCACATTATCGGTTTATTCGCTATAGTTTAGAAAATGGTAATAAAATATGACTCGGTGTCAGAACAAATTCAGCTTGATAATGTCAGATAACTGATAGAAATATATAATGGATTACAATCAACCACAAATGATTCAGAAAGCTGATAGTATGACAATATTTACACAATTATCAATAATTTGTCGGGCATCTCTTAGCCTGTAGTCTCCTGGGCATGCTGTCAACCAGGTTCATGCAAAACTGAACTTCAGTTTTTTCCCAGACTATATCTGAATAATTAATGGTCCCAGATTTTTGGGTCTAATATGTCAGTTTACTTTATTTTGCTATCCTCACTTACATGAATGAAATATAGTGTCCTGCACCCATTAGTAAAAAAAAAAAAAAAAATTTTTGTTTTTGGTTTGACTGTATATCCTTCGGTCATTTTCACATCCAGTTATGCGCATTAAAATGTATTTTATAAAATGTTCATTTGTTTTTCTCTATGGTACATCATCTTTAATTCAATAGCATTAGAGCTGCTTCATTGCAGCGGCTTCGTACTGTAATCACGTGTTTTGCTGTAATCTCCTAACTGTGATATTTTCTGTATTTAGAAGTCATATTATTTTCATCTGAAACATTCTGCGATTTCTATTTCAAAGCCACTCATATAATGCCAGAAACACTCATGAAGCAAGCAAAACATGCACGTATACAGGCGTTAATACTGAATGATATTCTTGTAGACATCCTTAATCTCTAATCTCTCCATTCTGCTGTCTGTTGTTCTGCGTGCGGAGTGTCTTTGTCTGAATACAGCACTTGTCACATGCTGTTTGGTATCGGGGTGTTTTAACGAGTACGAGAACAAGAGCTAGGTATCGGCCCGATACTGGTGCATCCCTATCTTCAAATATAAAACGGTTATTTTAAACTGCATTAAGATTTCTCAGTATTACTGTATTTCTGATATTTAAAAAAGCCTTGGTGAGCAAAAGAGACTTCTTTCAAAAACAATAAATAATTTTTGGACAGTATCGTATTTTACGTGAATCGGCTCAAACTGCCGTTATATGTGAAATACTTCAAATCTATGATTACACAATTTTTTGCCATCATTCATAAATGGGCAAACTTCGATTTCTTTTTTTTTTTTTTTACAAAATATATAGTTTACCTTTATGAATTTACTAGATGCATTTTGTTTTAATCCAAAGCACCTTATTTAATCAGAAGTTCAATTTGAGTTAAAATAGTTTAGTTTAATGTAGATACTTGTTGTTTATTACTTTTAATGATTTAGCCCAGCTAATTAAAGGCTTTTTTCATTACACACAGTGCCTTTGAGTGTTTTCTTCTTTATTACAATATAACGTTATAGTTTTATCCTTTTACTTTAAACAGCAAATGTTAACGCACCCTGCCTTGTGCAGCACATTCAGAAACGAGAGCGTCTCGGCTTATGTACAGTCCTTACAGTAAGAGAGTATAAGCCTGGTCACATGATGTTTATATGTTCTGTGGTGCAGCTGGAGGGAGTGTTAAAGGAGTCAAAGCAGTTACTGGATCTCTGCTGTGTACTACTTTGCATTTTATCATTAGTTTTTATTACAACGAAGCCCATTTTCAACCTATAGTTCTGATTAGTGCAACACATGGATGTCTTGCTTTCCTTACTGCAATTTAAAAAGTAGCATTAATTTAATAAATGCATGTTGTTGTACTAATTGTGAACAATTCATCCATTACAACAGTCTCTTGTGCTCACCAAGGCTGCATTTATTTGATCAAAAATACATGATAAAATTTGAAATATTTGTACAATTTAAGATAACAATTTTTATTTAAATATATTCTTTAAAATGTAATTCATTTCTGTGATTTAAAAGCTGAGTTTTCAACAGCCGTTAATTACTCCAGACATTAGAAAATAAATTAAAGTTGATTTAATATTCAATTAATTAACTGATCAAATCACACTTAAATAATAAGCATTTAAATTAAATTAAACTTTTTAATGATATAATTATTTCTACTGCAATTTATTGTTAAATATAAACATTTAAATGGTGACTGGTAATAAAAACTTGTTTTCAAATTTAATTAAAGACCCTGACTGAGCTTAGACCCTATTCTGAGTTACAGATTAACGATTGAGCGTTAAAACTACTCAATTAGCGATTGAGTCGTATTTGTTCCTGTACGGTAAAGTCGCCTAATTCTGATTTTTATCATAGAATAATTTGTTTCACACACACGGTGGTGGCTGATCTTTACAATTTGATTCTGTTCAGTTCGTTTGTTTAATTGCAACTTAACATCTGATTATTTTGATGATTCAGTACATTTCTGTTCATGTTGCTTCTGTTGTCTTGTTACTCTTATGTTGTTTTGATTTCTGTTTGTTTGTAATTTTTGTTGCTAAGTGATGGTCGTCACGGTGTGTGTTGCAGGATTGTGTTGGGCATCATCACAAAGAAGAATATTTTAGAACATCTGGAAGAGCTCAAGCAGCACGTGGAGCCCTTGGTGATTAGCCCCTCCCACTCTGCCTGTTAGACTCCGCCTCTTAGCATGAAACTTGAGTGAGAGAGAAATAAACAGTTGTGTATGATGGCTGCCCTAAAATACCACAGTCGCCATTTCAGCTAGTTAGAGATAAATAAAATATACATGTAGCATTTAAGCAAATTGGATACATTTCTTCCACTCACTGATGTCTGCAAGAGTTTTTATACCACCTAATTTTTTTTTAATTATATGCAAAAATGTATTGTTGAGAACTTGAATAGCAGGTGGTAGAACTGTCCTATATGTGGGGTCCAACATCTAAATAACGTGCACCAATGTGGCCAGTAACGTGTATTATTAAAGGCGTATTTCTCCAAAGAATTAACATTTGATATATTCATTCCCCCCTTAGGTAGGGCTGGGCGATAATTATCACAATATAATTTTCCTCGATAAAACGATATGAAGAGTTCGATAAATGTTCGATTATAACGTTTATGCACTAAAAGCAGAACGAAACTGTGCGAAAACATATAGATGTTACTGATTTTGATAATGAACAAAAATGTACCTCTGCATCCTAAACTCAAGCTACTTTCATATTTCTAAGAGACAAAAAATATTATATTAATATTATCAGGCAACCCAAACCTGTTTCTTGATTTGAAACAATATCACTCATTAGAACATGCAGAAATTAAGAATTCAATTTTCCTATTTCAATATTTATTTTAAGAAAAATTATTGGTCTGGTTTCTACAACTGCCACTTTGGAGAAAGAAATAAAGATTTGACATTTATCGTTATCGATAAAGATTTGAAGTTTATCGACTGATACAGGAAAAATTATTGTGATGATTTTTTTCACAATAAAATTTTTTGAAAATAAAATTTAACAATTTGAAAAAATTGAACTTTTTTTTTTTTTTTACAAAAACAAAAAGATTATTGTGATAATTTTGTTGGCCATTTCGCCCAGCCCTACCCTCAGGCCATCTAAGGTGTTTGTTTCATCAGAACAGATTTGCAGAAATGTAGCATTACGTCACTAGCTCAACACTGGATGCTCTGCAGTGAATGGGTGCCGTGAGAATGAGAGTCCAAACAGACTGGAGTGGTGTGGATTACTGTGATGTGTTTATCAGACTCTGGCGGCACCCATTCACTGCAGAGCATCCTGAGACACTCATGTAAGGCTAAAAATCTCTAAATCTGTTCTGATAAGGAAACAAACTCATCTACATCTTGGACATTTTTAGCAAAATTATCATGAACTATTCCTTTAATAAAGTAAATTTTGCTATCATTGTTTTTAAACAACTCTGACAATAGTGAAGCTAGCATAAGTCTATACAGTATTAAGATAAGGGTGCTTTCACACTAGCACTTTTGGTGCGCACCCGGGTTCGATTGACGTCAGCGTTCGGTTCGTTTGGATGTGAACGCCGTCTTCTGACCTACGCGAACCGTACCGGAGTCTGCTTAAAAAGAGCGGTCTGGGGAACGGTTCATGTGAACTCCGGGACGGTTCGCTGCTGATGTGAACGCAATCATGCCAAACCACGGAAGTGAACTGCTATAAATGCCGTATCATTTGATAAAATGTGTTTGTGTTTCATTCACTTTCCTGACGCGCTGCAAGCTGAGCGCTGTGTATCTCGCTTCTGTTCGCCTTCAGCGTTCGTTTAGAGCATGTGCAGTGCATTCATAACGCACTGAAGCGTTGCAAACAAAAACAAACGGTTCAAAAAACGTGAAAATGTAAAAGTGCAGAGAGCAATATTATGCATTTTTCCGTCTTCTCCTGCGCGGGTCGTTACAAACAGCTGCTGTCTGATGACGCCAACGAACCGCTTTGGTTTCGGACCAAATAAAATAATATGAACACAGTCCAGCGGGGGGGGCAATCGAACTCAGGTTCGGACCAGGCCAATCGCACCAAGTGTGAAATAGCACCCTAAACGCATTTTGGACCCTGCTTCCAGGACTTTATTCCTCTGCAGACATCATGTTTCTTATAAGATTAGCTTTCACTCAGATTGTGCTCCTGTCCATCCCTGCAGGGTAGACTAGTCTCACATTAGCCGTGCTGTCTTTGAAGTGCACCTTTCAGTTCTGCATTGTGCACGTGTACTCACAAAGCACATCTAATACACATGCCGTGATGTCCTTCATCAAGTTGATTTCTTTGTTTGTTTTCCTTTTGTTTATTGTGGCGCCTGGTCTGCGTCCGCTAGGCTACAGATCGATGACATCTGACCCCTCGCGCAGCTCCGCCCTTAAACGATTGGCGAGTAACTGTCATGTGCAGCGGACTATTTTCTCATTCACCAACACATGTATTCATCTCTGTAGTCATAGTAGCTGTTACTAGGATGCTAGTCGATCTGGAGTGACTCTAGCACTTGTAGTCAGCAAGTCCCACACCTTGTCCTCTTTCAGTTGTTTGAACCGTTTCACTTTCTTCCTGTCGCAAACATCTTGCAGGCATTTCACCAACATCTCACAAAGGTTTGACAATCATTTCACGAGCGTTTACTGGCTCTGATTTGGATGGACTCACGCAATCCCAGCTCTCGTCAAAATTGTCACACCTTTTTTTATCTGTGATACAAACTATCATCAAGCTTAAATCCCCTTTAAAGCCAAATCAAGAGCATGTTTAAAGTGTACTTTCACTTTAATTTGATGAAGATAAACTAGTGATTGGGTAAAGATACTGTATCTAGAAAAAGTGTTTGGGGTAAAGCGTTACATAACACATTGTTTTAGAAGTAACGTGCTGCGAGTTACAAAGTATTGCGTTACTTTATACATAAACTCTATAATGCTATAATAAAGTTACTTGTTTGCACTTAAACACAAATAAATGTGCAATCAATGTGGTGCAATCAATCAGATTTTAAATTAATGTAATACTTTAAGACCGTTCTAACGCTACTAAAATACAGTAATGCTGGTGCATCACACATGGAATTTTTTTTGGGTTTCATACACTATCCATTGAGAAAAACAGTGATGCGTTACAAATAACGTGTCACATAATCACATTCATTAATAAGCAATGCCACTAGTTACGCAAAGTATTGCATTAGCTTGTGCATTATAGTGTGAATTCAAAATAGTACGTTACATACGAGGTTACGATGTAGCGCAACTTGTAGCTTTTTTAAAATAAAGCAACACTTAATGCACTTTATGCGATTTTTGTAGAAGCAACATGCTGCTAGTTACGAAACATTTTGTATCACTATTTTGATTTCACACTAAAATGCACAAGTTGCTTCTATACACGCACAACTAATGTACAGTGTGATGTGACCTCATGTAAGTTTTTTTAATAAATGCACTTTTTGCCATAATGTAGCACCTACTGTTTGGCAGTAATGTACGCACGTTGCAACTTGACATTTAGTTGAACAGCTAGCTATATTTTGAATGTTTATTGAGAAAGAAATGCATTTATGTACAGATACCTTATTCACTAGGACGTTACATACACATGCTGCTAGTTTCACAAATTATTGCATTGTTTAATTAACTCTTTAATGGCCAAGTTACTTTAGTACAAGTACTTAACGCACAAAAATAGAGTAACACTGTGGTTTAATGAATAATTAATGCATTTGTATGAGTAGTGTAACCTGTAATGCAGGGACATTGCAAGACTGTCTTTGCTGCAAGACAGTTAAAAACAAAAGGCAGTATTTTTGGCAGTGGAATAATGTCACGCTCATTGTCACACTTTCAAAGAACTAATGCACAAGTACTTTTTCCTAGTAACGTTCCCCAACACTGTAAACAATCGAAATGCACAACTTCTATACATCCTTTAAATATGCTCTTGAATTTGTGTTGGACAAATAACTTCACTCTCTTGTTCTCCAAGGCCAGAGTGTGTGGATGAGATGGAGGCGTTCACTCACTCTGTCACAAAACACTTGCTTCTCACTGTGTAGGTGCTGTCGGCTCATAGATATACTCCTATAACCTTCCACACTCTCTGCCCGTCTTCAAGCCGGAGCCTGTCTGCTCTCTGTTGCCAAGACTGAAGCATGGAGTCATCAACATTGGAGCAAAGATTTGATTCAAAGCGAGACTAGAGTTGCACAAAATGCATTTCGTTGGGACTTCCTTTCTTGGCAACAGATGTCGTCAGTGCTCTGCGAACATGTCAAAAATGCACTAGTAAATTCTTTCTGTCTCTCTTTTTTATAGGCGCCCTCCTTGGTATTATTACAAAAAAAGATATCCTCCGTCATATGGCCCAGATGGCAAACCAAGACCCCGAGTCCATAATGTTCAACTAGCGTCGTCCTCATCCCGCTACGAGGAAGATGAGAGTGAAGAGGAGGTCCGGTTACTGGACAGCTCATCCCTCTGACCACACGCCCCTACGGTACCCTAACCGCCCAAGTACTAAACACTAATGGGACCCCACCCTGGTCCTCTGGATATTTGCACTAGACTCCAAAACGAGTCTTTCGAGGCAGAAAAACTTACGAGTTTTGGGAGAAGCTCGAGTCTTGGACGCCCCAAGTGGAGCAACCAAACGCTAACACGCTAATATAACTCTCTCACACGCATGCAAGACACCTCACGGGACCTGCTTGTTTGATCCCGTCCTAAAGAGGTGAAAGGTCAAGATGAACCGCTGGAAACGAGGCGAGGAGAGACCTTCGCCGCCGTGACCCTCACTGCCCACCACATCCAGAAACGGACTCTATATCATTGTTTACCTGTAGTGTGTGAGAAAGAGATACAAGAAAGACGGTGAACGAGATCGTGTTTCAACAGTCCTCCAAGTCGGGAAAAGAAGAAACGTCGAGAAGTGTCCCGTACGCAAGTGATTTCTGCGAGCGACCCGTGAAGATCCAGTATTCAGCATTACGAAAAGATCAAGCATACAAGCGTGGTTTTCGTGCTACCTAGTGAAAAGATGAACAGGGTGTAAATCGTCTTAATTAATCGTCAGCACTACGACGTCCAGTCTAAGCCTGTTTGTAGGTAACGAGCCAAACGAGTCTGTCCGAGAGCCCACACTTTATGAAGTTTTGTGCTTTTCGAAAACCAAGACGCTTTTCTTTTACAGCTGCTATCTTTGGCTATTATATTTAAATGTACTAAGCAACTCTTAATAGTTTAAAAATCAAATAGTGTGACTTGACCAACTTTCTGTTAACTCCAAGCATTAATGTTCGAGCTGGTTGGCTCCAGTGCGGTTTTCTCTTGTATGCTCGCGTTTCGTCCCGCGTGAAATAACACCGTCTACCGCTGTTCATCCTCGTCTGAATAATCAAATGTCAAAAACATCATGCATTAATCATCTCAAATTGCTTATCCGCATCTGACGGCTATCTAAGAACAGGCCCTAAAGGATACAAATCACATGAAGAAAAATACCCAGGTCATATTTCATCCTAAAATAAAATATATTTTGCGTAATGAAAATTAAACCCGTTTTTGAGACCATCATTGCATTTTGAAAATCAAATTATGCATATTTTACCCCCAAATTGTTATTTTGAGAAATGTAATGTGATAAAATATATTAAACCATCATGCCAAATTGTCAAAATGCATATTAAAATCTTGCTCCATGCTTCATTATGCTCAATATTTATTTCCTTTTAATACAAGGCTGAAATATGACCCAGACATTTGTTATGACTACATGTAAATACAGGCTAAGGACTAAACTGGAGATGCCAAATGATTGGTGTTTTCGTATCGGCACTGAAAAAGCGATGATGAAATGTGACCGCTAGAGATGGAAACTCGTTAATTTGTGATTTTTCTGGGAAATACATGGCACAGTTGTGTGTTAAACTGCATATAATAACTACCAGCTGCACTACATCCGTTTTTTCTTAAATTAGATTTCGCATTACATATTCGTATGGTCATTTATTGTCTTTTAACTGATTGGTGAAATCGCTTTGTTTCCATGTGACGGCATTATAACCCCCCCCCCCCCCCCCCCGCTGATTGATTGACAGTAAATGAGCCATGTGGGCGGGGCTTCTGTGTTCTCATTAGCACTTGATGTTCCTCTGTTAATCAGTGAAGAAAACAAATGTTGTTATATATATTGATCTGATTTTTATTTATACTAGTGCTAGAGTTGTACAATATGGAGAATTTTATGTATGATTAATGGGTTGATTGTACATTAAAAAAACAAATGTATTGAATAAATAGTTTTAAATGAAGTGTAGTTTGTCCGGATACAGACGGGGGGGAAGAAGAAATGACTTCACTTTAAAGGTAATGTATGGTAAGTCTTTGATCAATTATAATGGCTTTAATCAGAGCTATTTAAAAGTTGTTCTTGTTCATCTTCTGAAGGAACACGTGCACTCGAGTGTTTTTGGAGGAGGGAAAAACTAGTGTTTTTACAGCTATTATTAGTTATAAACATACTAGCAGTATATTACTAAACACCACAGGTGAGGGTTATATATAAACAAAAACAATTACCTGTAATTACCATATTTTCCCAGTTGACTGATAACATAAAAAATTGTTTAGGATAACATTTTGTTTTCTGAAATACTATTAAATATGCAAATGCATTATTAAATTAAATTAGCATGCAATTGAATACTGAACAAATCCCCTTTCTTGTGACGTATTTAGTAAATGTCTTTGCAGAGGGGATTTTAGATTATTTATTTTTGTCACTTCATAAATCAGAAAATACTGTTAGAAAAAAAAAGCTATTGCAATTTTTAGAAATAAAAAAAATGTATGAAATCAGGCAAATGGTAAACAAACCCCTCTGTAAAAAACTTGCGAGTATGTGTGTGTATATACATACACACACATGCATACACACACACATGCATACACACACATGCATACACACACACATGCATACATACACACACGCATACATACACACGCATATACATACATACACACATATATATATATATACACACACATACACGCATATATACACACATACAAACATACGCACACATATATATATATACACACACACACACACATATATATATAAATACATATATACATATATATAAATAAAACTGATACGTTTAAGTGCTACCGAGGTGGAGAAAAATCATTTTGAGAAAATAGCCAATTGTTAAGCACTTTATCTGTCTAGATTTCAATTATAATAATTTAATCATCTCTTTAAAAGGCTGTTATAAAAAGCCAAATAGCATGAAAAGACTGTTTTCGCCTGTAGAGTCCTAAAATAAAAAGCATAAACATGCCTATATTATAGCGATAGATAGACATTGCTAGTAGACCTGGGGTCTGTTTCATAAAACAAGCTTACCAAACAAGCCAGGCTTATTCAGACTAACTGAAATAAACCTGGCTGGTAAACTTGTTTTATGAAACAAACCCCAGGTTTAAATTAAACAATGCTACACTACTTAATTTCCTTGTTTGGGGCAACTATATGGTCTCTAACATGTGGTCTCTTTCCATAAGGTTTTCATGGAAATCAAATGTTTTAAAGACAATAATGTCGACACTTAAAGGACAGCTAATTTCCCCGTGTAATGTGAGCTGAAGCAGAACTCCCAGAATCCTCTCTAAACGTGTGATTTCTGAGCTTGTGCAGCAGTGAGCGGTTGTACTCGGGGAGCAAGCGTGTGGTTTCTCCGTGTGGTTGCACGGGTCATTAGCGTCAGCGCCAGACTTTCCTGCCTGAGGACAGACTGTCTACATTCACACACACACACATGCATGCATCAGCATTTGTATACTGCGAGATGAGCTACGAGCCTTGTATGATGACAGATGAAGAAACTCAGGTTAAATCTGGTTTCTCTGATGCATGATCGCTGTTAAATTTTAAGATCAGCACATTTTACAATCTCCTTACAGAAGCAAATTAATACGGATCTGATTCTTGTTTTGAGTTTGAATGAACACATGATTTAAAACTACTTGATGTCAAATTGAATGGCAAATATTCCTTTTTATGGATTAAATGTCATAGTTTATGCATCTTTACTGTTTGTTTTCAAGGAAATGCAAAGTGCTAATTTTCACAACCCAATAGCCTCCACTGTTAAGTGAAAGCTCTTTAGCAATTAAACCATATGCACATTTAATGTTAAGCTATAATGTAATTCATAAATTATTTGAAAGATGCTTTACTGTGTTTAGTCACAATTTGAGATTTGAATAAATTTAGTTAATTTGGCTTATTTTACAAAACAATGCATCTTCCCAGCATTTATTTTAAATGTATGTGTAGCAGTCAACTTCTGTTTTGGATGGTTTTATCCTCGTCTGGCCGCTCAAAGGGGCTTTTCCAGGGTGTATTTGTGGCTTGGTCACATTTAAAGGCCTCTCGATCGAATGGGTTTTCAGCCTCGTTTCATCTGCATATGTTTTGCTCTCTGAATATGTAAATGCATCACCGCAGAAGAGAGAGAAAGAATTGTTTATTTGTCACATACACAATTATACAGAGTATAACGAGCAGTGAAATGTGTTCTCGGTATTTAACCCATCCAAGTGCACACACCTGGAGCAGTGGGGGTTCGTCCGGGGAGCAGTCGGGGGTTCGTCCGGGGAGCAGTCGGGGGTTCGATGCCTTGCTCAAGGGTCTCTTCTCAGTCGTGGACTATTCCTGCCGGAGGCGAGATTCAAACCCACAACCTCAGGTTACAAGTCCAACGCTCGATCCATTAGAGCCACGACTGCAGATTGCATTTCAAGGTAATCTTAATAGTTACTCAAGTCTTTACCAGGTTCAGGTGAGGTCTATAATAGTTGGAGAAAGCATTTGCTCAACGGCAGTCAGTTCTCAAGACTTTTTTTTTTATAGAGGTTTATTTTTGGGTCTGTTCTTGTCAACGAGGTTTGGTAATGTGACATCAGTGTTTGCATAAACACTCTTTCAATATTAAAGACACTTTTGTGTTATTTCTTTCCACCAATCTAAAAGGTCCGTTTAAAATCTCCATCAAAACGTCTTTAATTTGTTATTTAGTATGTTTTTGCTGCTTTCCTCACATTTGGCATTGAAAGGGCAGTTTCTCAGGGAAACACTTTTGCTAGATAATGCACAAATTGAATTTCATAATTACAAAAATGCAATGTTTTTATGAATCGCATGATAATGCTTAGGCTACTGAAGGCACGAGTAAGGTTCTCTCCTGTAGACATGGCTCCTGAGGTTTCCAGCTCTGGTGAAACCTGATCTTATTGTGAATAGTTCGTGGATGCACGTTATTATAAAGAAAAACTCATCTTCATAATCTTGACTCGAGATGAATTCACTTCTTCGTCTGAAGTGACTTTCTTTCTCGGCTGACTTTATCACCACTTGATCTGCTTCGACAAACAACGAACTAACGTAAATTACTTCAATATTGTTGAATCCAGTCGATTACAAATCAATATGATATCATGTTCTGCCCTGCGTTTCATTGAAAAGATGTTCTATCTACATATCGTAATTAGCCTGAGACAGTAATTAGCTGTTGAGTTCAAAATACGTCGCTTACATGGTTTTCTGCGATTTCGTAATTAGCCTGAGACCGTAATTAGCTGTTGTGAATTCAAAATACGTCGCTTACATGGTTTTCTGCGATATCGTAATTAGCCTGAAACGGTAATTAGCTGTTGTGAAACCAAAATACGTCATTAACGACACTAACTCCGCCCACTAATGTGTGAAGAGATCAACGACACTAACTCCGCCCACTAATGTGTGAAAGAGATCGTCATTGACAAACTCCGCCCACTAATGTGTGAAAGAGATCGTCATTGACAAACTCCGCCCACTAATGTGTGAAAGAGATCGTCATTGACAAACTCCGCCCACTAATGTGTGAAAGAGATCGTCATTGACAAACTCCGCCCACTAATGTGTGAAAGAGATCGTCATTGAATTAAAACAGTATGCTGTAATTATGTACAGAATGTACATTTGTTTTATTGTACTTCAACACTGAGGATCAGATAATTACATCTATTTGCAATATAAAAATTAACCGCTATTTTAACCGTGTAGAAACTAGTAATTTGCACAGTGTAAATATCATCTATAGCTATTTAATTTCATTCAAATTATACTTTTAATAATATTTAATAAGATTAATTCTGTATGACTGCAGTGTTACAACAGCCATGCACATTGCAAGTCTAATCAAACATTTTACCTTAATTAATAAAATGCGTGTTATAAAACAATACTTGGAGCAACCTGAGGGCAAATAATTAATTTAGCATGAACTATTTCTTAAAATCATATTCGCATATGCAAATCAGTAAGTACTTGCCCACACAAACCCGAGTTCAATAATGCACTCAAGCTCAGTACTTACTAACACACTTCAAATATCTGAATAGAAACTGTTTTATTTCAGCACTTGAATATCCAGCACCACTTCAGCGGTGAACTCGACACAACTTGACCCCTAACCTCAAAGTTTGAGTGGAAGAGACGAGACATTGTTCTTCAAACAACATAAAATGATCAACGATGATACAAAGATCAGAGTGAATGAAGACAAACACAGGGAATCATGGGTACACAGCAGCTTTATTTCACTGAAACTAAAAGGTTTTTACAAAGCAAGACTATATATATATATATGGCCAGTGCTTCTGGGAAGAGATTAAACATGATTACCGGGACTCTGTTATAAAGAACTCGTTAGATCCTCAAAAAGACAGGTTCAAATACATCACACACTCGAAGGAAAGAAACCTAGCTGTGCGTCTGAAATCAAACGTAATACTACTAATAAAGTAATAATACTATCATTACAGTAACAGTATAAAGACTCCAGTGGAAACTCGACTGACTAAAATGCCTGGTCACCTGACGGATGATAAATAACACACAGATAAAAGCTTTGTCTCTCCGAGTCCAGCACTGAAAACAGATCGACATGCGTTCATGCATTATAAGAGGGAGAGAGATCGTACTGTGCACATCAAATGTTGGATTTCTATTTCAGCCTCAAACGGTGCGAGTGTTTTACTTCCAGCCAAATGTATTAATCAGCCGTGCGCTCTCGTTTAGTCGTGGATCATCTGTAACTACATCCAACAGATCTACTTTATTTCTGATGATGACGATGTGAGCTTCGTATGCCTCAAAATCATGGATTTTCTAAATAAATTGAGAAATTCGCCCCAAAATACATTCAGCACGAGTATTCATTGTCATGGGAAATATAACTCACAAAGATATGGATATATTTTACCCCAAAAATCAAAGGGAAAAAAATTGCATGAAGAAAATTAATCATTTTTAGGACTATGCATAATTTCTGGGGCTTGTGATATTATAATTTTATGCAAATGTTGACTCCAAAATCACATTACTGTAATGCAAAACAAATAATAATAAAATACTAATTTATGTAAACACACAGTAATGAAAATATTTTTTACTTTTATTATATAATTGCAAAACAGTACAATTATTCTGTTTAGTTTTAAATTAAATCAATCACAAATACAACCAAGATATATAATTGAATGACTATCGAGTATTTACATTTTTTTTTAATTGTACGGTAATGAGAATTATTTTTTTATTGTACAGTAATGAGAATTATTTATTTTTTGTACAGTAATGATTTATTTATTTTTTGTACAGTAATGAATTTTTTTATTGTACAGTAATGATTTATTTATTTTTTTGTACAGTAATGAATTATTTTTTTATTGTACAGTAATGATTTATTTATTTTTTGTACAGTAATGAGATTTTTTTATTGTACAGTAATGATTTATTTATTTTTTGTACAGTAATGAGAATTATTTTTTTATTGTACAGTAATTAGATTTGTATTTTATTGTACAGTAATGATAATTTTTTTTATTGTACAGTAATGATCTTTTTTTCCATTGCACAGTAACGAGAGCATTTATGAAAATGTTACATTAATGAGAACATTTGATAAATTACAATAGCTTTTAAAAATGAAGGGTTAATCTAATTAAAATATCACAACGCAGTGCAGAAATCATGGAAAATTTGATTTATTTTCTTTATGCAAAATACAATTTCTCTTCTACCCCCCCCCCCCAATTCATTTTAAGGTAAAATATGGCCCTGAAACGTGATTTTGCGATATTCACCCGAACACAAACGCAGCTATTCTTCATCTTTCCTAAGGTGACTAATAGATAGCAACTACTGAGAAGAAAAACAAATCTTGACCTTTTCGTTCCCCAAGAAAATGCATAGCGAGGTCATTATCCTTCCCTCAGGATGTTACACATGGCTTTCATAAGTGACTTGGGCTTTCTGTTCAGCACCGCCCCCTTCTACAGACTCCTCCTTGTTTTCGTTCTCCTCAGACTCCGCCTCCAGAGGCTGCGGAGCCAATGAGGGCGGAGAGGAGACTATTTTAGAGGGAGGCGGAGCTTCCATGTTACAGCATCCTGCTGCAGCTAACGGCGGATGAACCGAAACCTGAATGGCTATGTGTTGAGGCTGCTCGTGAAGCGATGCGTCGTCCGAGTCCACGGCGGGAGAATCGCTACGCTCCCTCGCCCGCTCTCTTTCGCGCAAGATAGTGAAAACGTCGTCGGAAGTGCTGGCAGCCGCCTCGTCGTGATTCTCAGGCGCTTGTCGGACGAAAGTGTGTCTCATTTCCTCCACGCCGACGACCTCGAGGATCTCCTCCACGAAGGTGCGGCAGTTTGTGATCAGCGGAGGGAGCGGTATGCTACGCGCTAACTCCTCGATGTAGCGCGCGAACTCCATGGTCTTGAACTGCGTGACCTTCGCCAGCTCCAGCGTTTTTGCTGAGGTAATGATAGGAATTCGCTTCGCGATCTCGAAGGCCTTTTGGAGCTTTTCCGCGCCTTCCGTGCGGAAGAACTCGTTGATGGCCTTCTCGGTTTTCTTCAGATGGCTGCTCATCATGCAAAGGCGGGGTGATGTTCATAATCATGATGATGGTAAAGGTCACCAGACACACCACCACGTAATACACGCCCATATCTCCGTTGGTGAAGACCACGCGCAGCGTCACCGTGCAGTTAGCCTTGCCGTGTGTGTTGGAGGCCATGCAGGTGTACTTGCCGCGGTCTGCGAACGTGATGCTAGTGATGTTAAGGACGCCGTTATCCAGAAGCCACCATTTACCATCTGCAGAAAAAGACACAAAAATCACTTAACGAAGACGGAAAGTTTATTCTTTTTCATTAAAACCAGATTGCGTAAACTTTAGTGAAATCCAAAAACTTTCCACAACAAATTATGTTACTAAAAATTCATAAAAACCTTTGACGTTTGGCATTTTTCAGAATATTCTGGCCATGAATTGTCATCTTATGGTGTGTTCAAGTCAAGATCGTATTTAAGAGTTAAAAGTCACCACAAATTTTAATTAAGAGTGGTAAATTTATCATAAATTACCCAACTTTGTGAGTTGAAAACATGGCGAAAACAATGCATAAATCTGTATAAATAGTACATTTGTAGTGAATAAAATATATATTTTTTACAATAAATCAGTATAATAAGTTGCATGTACAAATTACCATAGTATGGCACAATAACAACAGAAAATATCATTAAATTTAGAGCAGTAATAAAACAAAAAATCCAATGCTTGATCATTTTGTAGATGTAAAGAGGAAAAACATTAGGTCAAAAAAGGTACATTGCCATCTTACTTACACTTTGAAGTGATCTGAACGCTAGGGCTAACCGCGATATTGAAATACCACACTATTGACGAGCATAACCGCAGAGGAATGCAACAACCACGATATTTGCGTTTTTTTTTTTCATAAGGCTATGCCCTTCTCGTTATACACTTCGTGCATGTGTGCGGAACATTAAATAGGTTATGAATGATAACGATGTGTGCCATGCTGATTTGTACAGCGGCTCAGTAGATTTGCTCTTAACAAGCCTAAACAGACAGCGGATGAGAGAGATCGACTGAGCGCATGTGATTACCTGCGGACCCCGTCATGTATATTTGAGAAAACAGGTTGTCATGTCCAAAGAAAGCGAAATCTGTCTTAGCATCGACGCTCGTCAGCTGAGCCTTTCAAAAGTGGCGCTCAGTTAAAATGACTTCAACAGCATGTCATTACATATCTCTTTGAATGGATCAGCGTTTTGAATGTGTAGTTGAATGAACGGTTTAAAGACTCACTCAAAGATAGTCTCGTATCGCCACCTTGTGGCGAAGCAATGAAACTGCACTGACTGCATGCAGGTGAAATATCAACAGAAAAAGTATCTTGTCCAGTCATATATATATTAGGAATGCAGCGATTAACCGGTTGTACTATTAACCGCGCTTTAAAACGTCACAGTTAATTCATTGTAAAAGCTCTGCTAACCCGAGTGTTTCTGCGGCACGAAGCGGTGCACCAGCTTAAAATGCCGTGCTTATCAGAGACACAGAGACTACTACACACACTAGATTAACTATGACAGAGGAACCTTTATTCAGCGATCCTTTATTTCCACCAGAGAATGACTGAAGTTGACAGTGTGGGACCATTTTGGGTGCACCAAGAATAACCAGGGAGTCATTTAAATATTGCCGTTTAAATTGCTGTTAGAGAGTATACGTTACATAAGGGATAATGCACGGCTAGCCAACCTGTTCTCGTTGTGAAATAAGCTATTTTAATGCACGACGTAAAGGCAAGAACCACCTGACGCGAAGTTTGTTAGCTCTAGCGTTTTGCCTGCTTCAGACAGAGATGCAGAGAGAGAGAGAGAGAGAGAGAGAGCGCGAAAGAGAGCGCAAAAGAGAGAGAGAGAGCGCGAAAGAGAGAGAGCGCGAAAGAGAGAGAGCGAAAGAGAGAGAGCGCGAAAGAGAGAGAGCGCGAAAGAGAGAGAACTTTCCAAGTTCTGTCCCTCAGGTCTAAAAGAAATATAGAAAGATTATACAAAATGAAAACACCATAAACATTTGTGATCTATTTCTATGTTATTTTCAAAAGGGAAATATTGACGGATGTTTACAGAGCAGAGGTCACCTTTTTAATTCCAATAGAAGAGATGGACTTTTTTTATTCTTTAGTATTATTATTTTGTGCTGCATTATTGCTTACGGTGTTATTTCTGTTTCAAAAGGCAGCAATAAATAATACTTTAATATCTAAAGAGTTTATATGTTGTGAAATTAATAAATGCATAATAATCGTAATAACCGTGATTATTCCTCAGACTATAATCGTACCAACAAAATCTATAATCTTTGCATCCCTAATATATATATGCATGCTAATAATAGCCTAACGATTTTATTGTCAGGTTTGTGTTCTGTTATGTGGATCATTATTTTGTCATTGTCTTCGGTTTACTTCACTTCCTGTTTCACTTCACTTCCTGTTTCAATGCAATTTAGTTTCGGTTTCTACATCGTTACACACACACAGATTATGCACTGATTGGATGACAATTTACATTTTGTTGTATATATTACAATGACAAAGATTTGAAACGTGAAAAAATGTGTTTTTCAAATCGTTATTGTAACGTACAACAAAATTAAAAGTGTCATCCAATCAGTGAAATGGTGGTAATACCGCGTTAATGAACCACTCAAAATTACCGCGAGGGAAATTGCTTCCCGCGACAGCCCTGCTGAACGCACCAAAGCGGGACTTGAATGCACCACTAGATATTAAGAGATAGTTTAAAAAACACGCAAGTGACCAACCAGTGTTTGTGTTTTACATGCAATTAGGATCGTTTAAGTCAAGTAATTAATTCTGGCATAAAACAGCATAGAAAAAAGTCACATGAAAACATAAGTGTCTATCTGTGTGTGACTGCTATACAGAAAACGTGAAGAAATGAGCAGAAATGTGTAGACTTTGTAAAAGTCAACCAATCACATTAGTGCATGCCAGATCACAATCAAGATGCCAGAATAAACGCTTCCCGTGTCTAAGTGATATGCATCAGATGTAAAAAACTAACAAATGCAACATTACAACAAAAGAAAACAAGGAGGTTACATGTAAAGTAAAACTGATAAAAGGCAAAAATCTAGGCGCATAATAAACAATTTACGACCTTGCCACCAAACAGAGAACGTAGTTGAAGACATGACTAGACACGCTTCAAAAATAACTGGTTCATGTAAACACCCTTCCCAGTTCCTCAAGATACAACACATGCAGCCACGCTTAATCGACTTCGCATAACCCACAGACATGCATTTACATAAAGACACTGATCCTAGGTCAGATTTGAGCAGAAACTCTTAAACCCTCCACCTTGACTAAAGGACGCACAAGCCGCCTGTGTTTAAAGTGCTGAAGGGATTTATAAACCCCATATCAATAACTCCACCAACGCATTACTTACTGGCAGCAATCTGAAGTCTTTTATGAAACAATTCAGCAATGCATTATGCAAGTCAAATCATTTGATCTTTAACTGCTGGCTGTTAGCTGTGCAAAGACAATAGTGGGAAATTAAAAGGTACTAGATTTACTTACATAAAGTGTTCTTATTGTGAATGAACAACATAAATCAAATGAGCTTTCCTTCAGCTGTTGTAATCTAGGCCAAAGCGCTGGTTACTTTTAAGGGTGCCGGCAGTCTTTTTAGGAAGTAGTTAGTCCTCCATGATAGTTAAAATGATACTTCATACTTCTTAAATATCCCGTTTCACTGATATATGACTGTATAATGGGTTGCAAATACTTTGATGTACTTAATGTTGATGTCAAAGCTAACAACCACGTCAAACCATCCTGGTTACAAAAAAATGATTTGTTTTTTAACAAAATATTTACCCCCAAAATAAATGTAGCATGACATCAGTGTCTCAGCAATGGATGCTCTGCAGTGAATGGGTGCCGTCAGAATGAGAGTCTGATAAACACATCACAATAATCCAGTTCATCAGTTAATGTCTTGAGAATACAAAAGCTTTGTTTGTAAGAAACAAATCATTAAGGTGTAATAACTTCAAACCCTTCGGCTAAAATACAAGTCCATAATCCTAAATAACACATACTTGAGAGAAAAAGTCCTCTTTTATCTAAATATTTGTTTAGAACTGTTTTCACTTGTAAAGGTGCTTGATTCGTGCATATTTCAGACGAGATGACTTTAAGAGGATATAGCATTTATATGGATTATAGACTCGTATTGAAGCCAGAAGCAATGGTTTGAGTTCAAAAACTCCTTGATGTATTTGTTTCTTATAAACACATCGCTTTTCATTTCACACGACAAGTGGTGTGGATTATTGCGATGTGTTTATCAGACTCTCATTCTGACGGCACCCATTCACTGCAGAGCATCCATTGGTGAGACACTGATGCATTTCTCCAAATCTGATGAAGATACAAACACATCTACATCTTGGATGACCCAAAGGTGAGAACAGTTACATTTTTGGGTGAACTATTCCTTCACTATAAATTGAAGCCTGTGGTGTAATTCTCTTCATAAATGCTGTGCAAGATGAAAGCCGTGGAACGGTCTTTAGTTCACACTAATTCTTCACACAGTAACACACCCTGTCCAAATCACTCCCCAGGCTCAACTGAATTGCATGTGTCCATGTCACTTCAGTAAAAGCATTGTTAGTATTTTCCATCAACGAAGCTTGCACGACACCATCAGTGATCCTCAAAAAGTCACTCATCAGGAACTCAGAGTCTATAAGACTCCAGCTGGGAACGATTGAGTCACGTTTTATATCACCAGATTTAAAGATCAAATCGTTGCATAACGGATTCATCTCAAAAAGATTAGGATGGAATAAATGGAAAATATCTGCTGTGGTCATTCCCAAAATAAATAAAACATTAAGCGTGTTTATATATATATAAGAAAATCCTATAACGTGTTAAAGGAGTTTGCATCAGAATATCAGAATGATTTCTGAAGATCATGTGACACTGAAGACTGGAGTAATGATGCTGAAAATACAGCTTTGATCACAGAAATAAATTACATTTTAAAATAGAAAACTGTTATATTAAATTGTAATACTATTTCACAATTTTGCTGTATTTTATATCAAATTAATGCAGCCTTGGTAAGCAGAAAGACCAAAAAAAATTGAATGCAAATGTAAATCCTAGAAAATGATTGCAATGAAATTATTAGTTTTGTTGTACATACACACAAACCCAATAGGAGGTATTTACACTTGGAGCAATGACTAAATTGAACACTACCTGCCATACACGATTATAATGGAACTCAATTACATGATGTACGTATAATTCGGGAACAGTAGATCAGATTTATATTTAGTGTAAATTGATTACACCAACAGAATCAAATAAACGTATAAAGTGACCAAGTGTAGGTGCAGTGATATATGAGAATGCGTTGTGATTTTCACAGTAAACGTACCACTTTGCTCCGTGTCAAGCAGGTGTCCGTGCGAGTTGAACCACTGGATGTTTGGAAACGGGTCGCCGGTGATATTACAGTCAATTAAAGCACAGTTCCCCTCGCGGGCGATGATCTGGTTTACTTTGGTGTGCACCAGGGGAACCAAGCCACCTCCATCTGCCTCGGTCCCATTCTCTCTTCCGTCTCCATCCACCGCTGAGATGTTCAAAGCCTCAGCTGCACAGAAACTAATCATGGACGCTAAATAAATGATCACGTATCCGTTGGCCCTGTTCATTTTCTCTGGCTTTCTGTAACAACACTCAGGATGAGATGTCATTCTCCACCGGTCCTCATGTTACGGTCACTGGTTATCTGCAAGCTGGCAAGCACAAAGAACGCAAACCACCGGTGCACATGGTCCTTACTGCAGATGCATCTCTGAAAAAACAAAATAAAAAGAGAAATATTAATGAAAACATACTTGATCTGTCAGAATGACGTATGGGCTTTTCTCTCATGTTCAGCACACAGAAGCTGTGACTCCTCCTCGTGGGATCTTGACAAACAAGACGTGCTAAAATAAGAAATGACTCATAAGTCGGAAATAATAATAATAATATAATGGTTAAACAGTCAAATAAAGCCATTTAATGGTTCATTTTTGAGCTTTCACGCACATATTTGATCTCTATTTGACGTTTACTGTACATTCAAACCATTTGCAATCTTAATATTATTGCATTCATGCAGAAAATACAAGTAAAAATTGATCTAAATACATGTTAATATTACGTTAACGTTACATAACAAATGGTAACCCGCATGTAACGTTAACGTTATTAGCCTAATGTCATTGTAAGCTTCAACGCGCAACAAATCGATAGATTTACTAAACATTAACGTATAAACCAACCATGACAAGGTTTATGATGTTTTATAGTGATATTCACACAGTTTTGATGCCTAAATCATATCTGACACGTTAAAACGTGTTGCAAACATCTCGAGCTAACGGCTAGTCATATGACGGGTCATCATCCGCTACGGAAGACACACAAAATACAGATTTTAACACGTTAATCGGCTTTAACCCTTATAGTTCAACATCTAGAAATGTAATAAAACACCTAAAGATTACATACATTGCACATGAATGTTAAAAAGCCGTCGAATAACCGCTGAATACGCCGCTAGCCTGATAACGTTAGCCGAAAACAGCCGCATTTCCGTTTGTTATTTTTCGCTAATTCGACGATATTTGCGCGATTAACAGCGTAATACTTACACCCTTGCGTTCCCCCGATGTTATTATCTCGATGTTCGTCCTGAAACGTTAAATGTCGAGCTCCTTTGAGGATCTGGGTCGTGTTTTCTGGGTTTGGTTTTAACTGTGACTGCAAGCTAGGACCCAAATAATCTCTTGAGGAAATTTCCAGTCCACAAAAAGATGCAGTGTGATTGAAACACGACATACAGATCGAGTAAAGCGTTATGTTCGGTCTTTAAACTCCTCCTATCATCTCTACCTATCTGCTTTCTATTCCTCCCCCATCGGTTTTTCCCTTTTTACTCGACTGACCCAGTTTATCCAGTAATTGGTTGTGAATTTGAGCTAACTCCGTCACCCAGTTTGGTTTATTTCCTCGGTTAACTGGTTTTGAATGCACAGTAAATGTGAAATATTTTAATTATGAACGGTACAGCAATGACAGTATAATACTACAATGTGACCCTGGACCACAAAACCTGTCATAAGTGTCAAATTGTCCAGATTAAGAGATAATATTTCCATTGATGTATGGTTTGTTATGATATGATAATATTTGTCTGAGATACAACTATATGGAAATCTGGAATCTGAGGGTGCAACAAATATATATTGAGAAAAATCACCTTTAAAATCGTCCAAATTGTAGACAATGCATATTACTAATGTAGAAAATTTACATCATGTAACATGATTTTTACTTAATACCTTAATGATTTAAGGCATAAAAGAAAATGGATAATTTTGACCCCTACATTGTATTTTTGGCTATTGTTACAAATATAACGTGGTAATTATGACTGGTTTTGTGCTCCAGGGTCACATATGTATTATGTACCATGCATATAGTATGGTATATTGTAGTACCTTGGATAACTATGTAAATATCACACTAATCACTCATTATTATCAAAATATTTCAAAGTACAATGTGATATCACCACTCTACTGTTATATTTGCATTCCCTTTGGACACACATAAAGAATCATGAACCTGTGTTTGAAGCGTGTGCCGTTGCTTTTTAACTAAATCGACCCTGTAAAGGCCAAGTCAATATGCTGTGGCAATGTGTCACAATCCAGTTTAAGGATTAACTGCCCTTGTTGGTCAAAGATAAAGCACAGCACTTTGACCATTGGTTACCAACGTGTTACACTAATAAAACCCAAGGAAACTCACGTACACACTATTAATCTTGCTTTTAAAGCACTTATGAGTGCATAACTCAGTTTATGCACAATCACACCAAGATGTATCGCAGACGTCAAAGTGTGTGTGTGTGTGTGTGTGAGCCCTTCATAAACACTTTCCCTGAGTAGTTTACACAAAGAATCTGTTGTCACTGGGTGCGCGCACACACACAACACACACACAGAGAAATCCAGTGCTCTAATGAATGCGTTCAAAGGTTAAGGACTTACATTCTGCATTGTTAAAATCAACAAGTTCACTATTGAAAACACATTTAAACAATGCAATGGAATTTATGCAATCATAAACATATGATTTACAAAAAAAACATTGGTAACCAAACTGTTTGGCTCCCATTGACTTAAATAGTATTTTATTGTCCATAATATGGAAGTCAATGGGAGTCGAAAACATTTGGTTGCCAAAATTCAAAATATCATCATCTATACTATCATCAAAAGTAAATTACCATTTTAATTTTTGGGAGGTCCATCCTATTAAATAAGGCAAAGATTTGGTAAATGTACAAAGTTGAGTGAGAATCAGCATTACATACAACAATGGAGTTTATTTATTGATTTATGTCATTTCCAAATGGACTGGCATGCACAATGACATACAAGTCCATTGGACGACATACAAAAATATGTGTTAATAAGACTAAAATCAAATCAAATGGTGACCAGTATGGACTGTTTTCGTCAGTATGTCAGTATTTTGTCAATTGAACCCACAACCTTTTAGCGCTACTAACTCAATGCTCTACCATTGAGCCACAGGAGCATTATACTGAATATGGGAGATCATTGCAAATGTAATTTTTGCATTACTATTTGCTCCAAAAGCGAGAGCAAAAAAATCCAATACTGCATTCTCATGACTTTCCAAAATAAGAAAAAACAGATGGATTTGAGTAATTGCAGAAATGAGTCATTAGAGTCTGTGAGAAGAGTCCATTAGTCTAATGCCATTTTAAAAGCGTCTGCATGCAACATGCTACCAGTACATTTACCACTCATGTTCAAAACAGCTCAAGTTAATAGCAGCTAACTAGTCTTATTACAGGTCACGTCCATTAATGAAGACGCAGAAATCCACAGCTTTAACCTCCACAAGTCACCATGAAGATTTAAAATAACGGACTGTTGCAATAAAATACATCCCCTTGACCTTGACCTTCTTATGGTTAATATTTTACACACTAAACCAGTTTTACAATCACATAAAACATATCGCTGTAGACAGCGGCTGAAATTGCATTGTAAATCAACAACTCATTCCCTTAATACACCCTAAATAGAGAATAAAAGGTAATAAAATGGTGTCATTAAACGTCAAGTTTTTTCATCATATGAACGGTTAATATAAGGGTGTGTTGTGCAAAACACATTCTGTCTGTGTGGCATGTGACAGCAGCATTTAATAGAAGATACTGAACATGAAAAACATCAGACCCTTGATTCCTCGTCCTGGAAATCAGCCGCGGCGTTTACTTGGCATCCTTGAGAAGATCAGCCAGTCTCCTGAAAGCCTGTGGATGAAGAGGAAAGAGCCATACTTGACAAAGTGAGGCCTTATTCTGGAGTACAGATCAACACCAGATGCACTCATTAGTAATAGTAAACATAATTTGAAATGAAAACTTATGAGTGACTAATTTGAAATGCTCTATATAGGCAGCAACATTTTAAAACACAAAAAGCAACTCAAACACACGAGAAACTTGTGTGTGTGTGTGTGTGTGTGTGTGTGTGAGAGTGAGTGTTTCTGTGTCGGTGTGTGTCTGCGTGTGTGTGTGTGTGTGTGTGTGTGATAGTGTGTGTGTGAGAATGAGAGTAAGAGTGTCTGTCGGTGTGTGTGTGTGTGTGTGTGTGTCTGTCTGTGTGTGAGAGCGTGTGTGTGTGTGTGTGTGTGAGAGTGAGTGTGTGTGAGAGTGAGTGTGTGTGTGTGTGTGTGAGAGAGTGAGTGAGTGAGTGAGTGAGTGTGTGTGTGTGTGTGTGTGTGTGTGTGAGAGTGAGTGTGTGTGAGAGAGTGAGTGTGTGTGTGTGTGTGTGTGTGTGTGTGTGAGTGAGTGTGTGCGTGCGTGCGTGCGTGTGTCCGTGTGTGTGAGAGTGAGTGTGTGTGTGTGTGTGTGTGTGTGTGTGTGTATGCATGTGTGTGTATGTGTGTGTTGTACCTCATCGATCTGTTGAGGTGTGGAGAGAGAAAAGGCGGCTCTAACATACGGACACGGATCTGAGCTGTTGATGTTGAAAACTCCTCCAGGCACCAGAAGAACCTAAAAACAGACACACAATAAACCTGACAACTATTCAAGAAAATTATTCAAAGCCCTTTAATATGCACCTGCTGAGCATTTAGATTAGAACTGAGACTTCAGGAGAAACTAACGGCTAGAATCACGTCATTGTGGGGAAGTCGTGGCCTAATGGTTCGAGAGACGGACTCATAATCAAAAGGTTGTGAGTTTGAGTCTCGGTACGGCAGGGATTGGCAGTGGGGGGAGTGAATGTACAGTGCTCTTCACCCTCAAAACCACGACGAGGTGCCCTTGAGCAAGACACCGAACCCCCAACTGCTCCCCGGGTGCCGCTGCTGCGGGTGTGTGTTCACGGTGTGTGTGTTCACTGCTCTGTGTGTGTACACTTTGATGGGTATATGTAGAGCACGAATTCTGAGTATGGGTCACCAAACTTGGCTGTATGTCACTTTCACTTTACAGATGTAACTCTTGACTGTCAATGCTCAAACACACACACCAATGGTTTGAAGGCTTACTTATTGTTAATAAGGTGGAATAAGAAAAGTATTTTAACACTGAACATGCTCAGCTTCAAACACATGAAGTAAATACAGTGTAAATATGTTTAACAGGATTGACTCCATGCTCGTCTCAACAGAAACAGAAACTATTGAAAGTGTGGGAGGCAAACCATGCGGTGTGTTATCAGGATCAGGTGCTTCAGTTCATTTACATAAACACACAGCACACAGCAGGCACACATATGCACACACATACACATACACACACACACACACACACAGAACACAGCAGGCACACACACAGCGCACAGCAGGCGCACACACTCACACACACACACACACACACACACACACACACACACACACACAGAACACAGCAGGCACATACACACACAGCGCACAGCAGGCACACACACACACAGCGCACAGCAGGCACACATATGCACACACACACACACACAGAACACAGCAGGCACATACACACACAGCGCACAGCAGGCACATACACACACAGCGCACAGCAGGCACACATATGCACACACACACACTAACACACACACACACACAGCAGGCGCACACACACACACACACACAAACACAGACACAGACACACACACAGACAGTGTCACACACACACACACACAGACACACGAACTCTGCTTTGGGGGAAAAGCCCCAGCAAACCTGCTGTATTGTATCATAGAGCAACAACGACCCATGCAAATGACTTTGACTCACAGGAAATGTTTGCAGTGATAAAGGAAAGTGGTTTAGTACAGAAGTGGTTATTTGTTCATGTAGCAAATTAAAACATGAACATTATCACATTCAGCACTAATGTAAACTGTATGAGCTTTTGTGTACGTGTGAATTACACAGATGTGTGTGTGTGTGAGTGTGTTGAACCTCTTTCTCTAACGCTTGCTCCATTATCAGCTGCTGAGTGTCTTTAATGCCCTTGAGTTTAATCCACAGGAACATGCCGGCCATGGGAGGATGCCATTCAGCTACATCTACAAAACACAGACTAATTAAAGCAATAGATCGACCAAAACTGACAATTTTCTGAAAATGTACACACCCTCAGGCCATCAAAGATGTAGATGTGTTTGTATCTTCATCAGATTTGGAGAAATGCATCAGTGTCTCAGCAATGTATGCTCTGCAGTGAATGGGTGCCGTCAGAATGAGAGTCTGATAAACACATCACAATAATCCACACCACTCCAGTCCATCAGTTAATGTCTTGTGAAGCGAGTTTTTGCTTCAAACTTCCAGCTAAAATACGAATCCACAATATTGCTTTCATCAGTGAAGGTCTTGTCTGAAACAGGAGTGAAATATGCACAGATCAAGCACCCTTTACAAGCCAAACAAATATGTGGGTGGATTTTAATGTGAGAGACAACAATTCCTTCATTTGAGAAATAGTTTTTATTTTACAAACACAAAGCTTTTGTCTTCATAAGACATTAACTGATGGACTGGAGTGGTGTGGATTATTGTGATGTGTTTATCAGACTCTAATTCTGACGGCACCCATTCACTGCAGAGCATCCATTGCTGAGACACTGATGCATTTCTCCAAATCTGATGAAGATCGAACACATCTACATCTTGGATGACCCGAGGGTACATTTTCAGCTTTTGTTTATTTTTAGGTGAACCATGTATTTCTTTAAATACTATAGTCTGGGCTCTGACGCTCAGATATATGAGATAATTTACTTATTCCAACAAAATAAACAGCAATTGTGAACTTCTGCCTTGTGTTTTAGTTCAATACAACATGCGCTGTATGGACCACATCTGTGGCACACAGCCGATTACTACAGAAGATAATTTAGACTCGACTCTCTTTGCAATAGTATAAAAAGTATATCAGGCATTGCACTGGGATCAATGTTTAAATACAGTTACATAAGACTAATATGATATTGTCAATAACAGATGCAGGTGATGTGCGAGTCAAACCTTTGAGCCATTTGTCTGCCGAGGAGAGCATGGCGTTCCTCTGAGATCTGTAAAACTCAATCACCCTGAGGAAGAGCAAAAACAAATATGCACAGCTCAACAAATAAAACCTGGTCAAATATTGAACAAAAGCATACCAAAGGTCTAAGTGAAGTCTATAAACATTTACAATATAGAATAAAACACTTATGAACAACAATTTAAATATAGTAAGCAGAACCCTGCCGTCATTTATATATTTAGTCATTTAGCAGACACTTTTATCCAAACGACTTACAAATGAGGACATTATAGAAGCACAGAAATTTGATTGAACTCGTTAAGATCATAATTCCCCGGCTCACCCGTCAACGTGCTTGAGAAACCCTTCTGGACCCCAGTTATGAAGCAGCTGAGAGACCATGAGCTGGAGACACAGAGAGGGGGGGGCATTATACAGCACGACTAACACGAGGCTTATGTGAGCTTCAGTTTGATTCAGCTGCACACAATATAGCCTGTATTTTGCAGGTCACAATATCAGATATGTTTATGATATAGCAATTATTTAAAAGTAAAAGCAAAAGAAAACAACGTATTTTATACATTAATGAATAATCGTCGTTATAAGAGTATTTTGCAAATCATCACTCTATTGCTAAAAAAATTTACACATAAAAAAAAAATCAAACAATAGTTACATATCAGATATGTTTATGATATGGTATAGCAATTATTTAAAAATAAAAGCAAAATAAAACAACGTATTTCATACATTAATGTATAATCGTTGTTATAAGAGTATTTTGCAAATCATCTCTCTATAGCTAAAACATGTACACATTTAAAAAACAAAACAAATAATAGTTATTATTAATAAAGTAAATATTATATATTATTTCTTAAAAATTATTTTGCAAATCATGTCAAAGTAAAAAACAGGAATCAATATTATTATGTATAATTTAATATGAATAAACAATATATACACACACAATATATAAAATAAATATTATTATTAAAATACTAATATAATATACAATTACAAACATATTACCTAAAATATTTATATTTAATACATTTTTAATCTTAAAGATTATTTTGCTTGTCATTCCACCACAGCAATAAAATAAAAGCAGAAAACAATATATACTGCATTATTTAATGTACTATTTTAATAAAGATAATGTATTATTATCAATATATGAAGTAAATATAAGAAGAATTAATATTAAAATAAATATTTGGTATTATTTGATATTGATTCAACATAATTTAATGTCTTCTTCTTATTAATGAAGCCATCTCAGCGCAGCGGAAACAGAGCAGACAGTGGGTCTCGTCGCTGTTAAAGCATCTGTGAATCTCACGCTTGTTTTCATCTCTTCTCCTCAGATTCACGCTGAAAGGATAATTAAAGTCTGCTCACCGCTGGGAGCAAACACACCTCCTCTTCTCACAAATCCACTCCTACTCTCAGAGACACATGTCTGTGCTTTGCTCTGTGTTTTTGCAGCTGTGCATTGAAAGCAGAACACAAGGCCTGTCATGTACAGACTACAGCTAATGTGGACCGAGGAAGAACCCTCGACTGAAGCTGCGGATTCAGGAGCGATGGTGTACAGGGAGTCAGGAACATGACAGGCAGGACGGTGAATGTGAACGATGACCATAGACTGGTAAAAAGATGGACGACGCATCTCCACATCCTTCCACTATAGAGAAGTAGAGATTCGTTTGGAGCCGGAATCTGTACAGTGGAGATTCGTTTGGAGCCGGAGTCTGTACAGTGGAGATTCATTTGGAGCCCGAGTCTGTACAGTAGAGATTCATTTGGAGCCAGAGTCTGTACAGTGGAGATTCATTTGGAGCCGGAGTCTGTACAGTGGAGATTCATTTGGAGCCAGAGTCTGTACAGTAGAGATTCGTTTGGAGCCAGAGTCTGTACAGTGGAGATTCATTTGGAGCCGGAGTCTGTACAGTGGAGATTCGTTTGGAGCCAGAGTCTGTACAGTAGAGATTCGTTTGGAGCCTGAGTCTGCACAGTGGAGATTCGTTTGGAGCCTGAGTCTGCACAGTGGAGATTCATTTGGAGCCGGAGTCTGTACAGTGGAGATTCGTTTGGAGCCCGAGTCTGCACAGTAGAGATTCGTTTGGAGCCTGAGTCTGCACAGTGGAGATTCGTTTGGAGCCTGAGTCTGCACAGTGGAGATTCGTTTGGAGCCCGATTCTGCACAGTGGAGATTCGTTTGGAGCCGGAGTCTGCGCAGTAGAGATTCGTTTGGAGCTCGAGTCTGCGCAGAAGATATTCATTTGGAGCCCGAGTCTGCACAGAGGAGATTTGTTTGGAGCCAGAGTCTGCGCAGTACAAATTTGTTTGGTAACAGAGTCTGCGCGCGATGGAGATTCGTTTGGTGCCAGAGTCTGCGCAGTAGAGATTCGTTTGGAGCCAGAGTCTGCGCAGAAGATATTCATTTGGAGCCCGAGTCTGCACAGAGGAGATTTGTTTGGAGCCAGAGTCTGCGCAGTACAAATTTGTTTGGTAACAGAGTCTGCGCGCGATGGAGATTCGTTTGGTGCCAGAGTCTGCGCAGTAGAGATTCGTTTGGAGCCAGAGTCTGCACATTACAGATTCGTTTGGAGCCAGAGTCTGCGCAGTAGAGATTCGTTTGGTGCCAGAGTCTGTGCAGTAGAGATTCGTTTGGAGCCCGAGTCTGTGCAGTAGAGATTCGTTTGGAGCCAGAGTCTGTGCAGTAGAGATTCGTTTGGAGCCAGAGACTGCGCAGTAGAGATTCGTTTGGTGCCAGAGTCTGTGCAGTAGAGATTCGTTTGGAGCCCGAGTCTGTGCAGTAGAGATTCGTTTGGAGCCAGAGTCTGCGCAGTAGAGATTCGTTTGGAGCCCGAGTCTGTGCAGTAGAGGTACGTTTGGAGCCCGAGTCTGCGCAGTAGAGATTCGTTTGGAGCCCGAGTCTGTGCAGTAGAGATTCGTTTGGAGCCCGAGTCTGTGCAGTAGAGATTCGTTTGGAGCCCGAGTCTGCACAGTAGAGATTCGTTTGGAGCCCGAGACTGCGCAGTAGAGGTTAGTTTGGAGCCAGAGTCTGCGCAGTAGAGATTCATTTGGAGCCCGATACTGCGCAGTAGAGATTAGTTTGTAGCCCGAGTCTGCGCAGTAGAGGTTAGTTTGGAGCCAGAGTCTGCGCAGTAGAGATTCGTTTGGAGCCCGAGTCTGCGCAGTAGAGATTCGTTTGGAGCCAGAGTCTGCGCAGTAGAGATTCGTTTGGAGCCCGAGTCTGCGCAGTAGAGATTCATTTGGAGCCAGAGTCTGCGCAGTAGAGATTCGCTTGGAGCCCGAGTCTGCGCAGTAGAGATTCGTTTGGAGCCCGAGTCTGCGCAGTAGAGATTCGCTTGGAGCCCGAGTCTGCGCAGTACAGATTCGTTTGGAGCCAGAGTCTGCGAAGTAAAGAATCGTTTGGAGCCCGAGTCTGCACAGTTGGAGCCCGAGTCTACACATTGGAGATTCGTTTAAAGCTAGAGTTTGCGCAGTAGAGGTTTGTTTGGAGCCCGAGTCTGCGCAGTAGAGATTCGTTTGGAGCCCGAGTCTGCACAGTAGAGATTCGCTTGGAGCCCGAGTCTGCGCAGTACAGATTCGTTTGGAGCCAGAGTCTGCGAAGTAAAGAATCGTTTGGAGCCCGAGTCTGCACAGTTGGAGCCCGAGTCTACACATTGGAGATTCGTTTAAAGCTAGAGTTTGCGCAGTAGAGGTTTGTTTGGAGCCCAAGTCTGCGCAGTATTGCTCGTGAGGTGGAGTCACGGTATCAAAGCCCCGCTAAACTCCTGCAGACTCAATCGCAAGCTTACAATCATGACACTGCACCCCGTTTTTATAGCATCAAATAACTACCTAAAACCAAACTTCTTAGAAAAATGAAGACTTTAACATACATCAGCATGCCAAGAACTACCTAAAATGACAGAAAACGTCTTTGGAAAAAAATTATTTGGAGTGTAATTTGATTATTTAGTTTGTCTTACGTCCCATTAGATTACATGGAGAGGGCGAGGGTTTATGACCTATACTGCATTCAGTCACCTGGGGGCGATCAAGGCGTTTGGCTTCACGTTTCAAGACTTGTGTGGCACACTTGGGGATGAGGCATGAATGTAAGAGGTCTGACCTGTGTGAAGGTGCTGGTGTGCATCGTGGAGGCCTGGATGTGCAGCACCACGCGGTCCACCAGTGGCTTCGGTCCAGTGACGAAACCGATCCGCAACCTGTCAGGGTCAAACAGCACAAACACACACACACATGATCAGAGAATAATGATACTCCAGTTCAGCTACAAACAAACACAAAGGGTTTCACAATCTGAGAAAAGCCCAAAGGTCTTTTATGAGTGATTTTACTTCATGGTACAATATAACAACTATTGAATACAATTATATGTAAATGTACTTTTACATAAATAATAAAGGATTCATAAATATAGTTAATTCATGTAATTAAGTTTATATTGTGTGTGTGTGTCTGTGTGTGTATGCATGTGTATATATATATTATTTCCAAGTTTTTCAAAATTAGATATTTTTCAGACATATTAAATATGCAATAATAATTACATATAATTAATATAATGTAAATTAAATAGTAAAATAAATAATTTATACAAATATAATGAAATAATTACATATATATATATATTAATGATTAATTCATGTTTCTACAAAAATGATAAAAAAAAATATTGTATCTAAATTAATAATATAATATAAATATGTTTTATTAATATAAGTTATTAATTAGTTATTAGTTTTTGAACAAAATTATATTTAAATACATTTAGATATAAACAACAAAATTAATTTACATATAACTAAACAATATACAAACACATAAATTATATATATGTGTGTGTGCGTCATTTACACCAATTATATGAAAAATTCATGGTAAAATATAATATTTATTCAATAAAATGCCATTTACTTGTGTATATAAATTGTATCACTTATGGTACATTTTAATTGTATATATATGTGTGTGTGTGTGTGTGTGTGTCTGTGTCTGTGTCTGTGTGTCTGTGTGTGTGTTGTGAATGTGCTGCACAACAATTAAATAGCACTACCAATGTCATTTTCCAAGAATAATATGTCATAGCCATGGAAAAAATGCATGGTAATAACAGAAGTGGAAATATTTCCAGGATATATCTCGTGTCATTCACACAGGTTTCTCTCTCCCTCGAGTCGATGGCTGTGTCTCGGGACAGAAACAGCCCTGTCCCACTGACAAACACCCACCCCGACGACAGGATCTTAGAGAAGGAGTCCGTTCGCAGGACGCGTCCGTCTACGTCCATGGACAGAAACGTTGGATCCCACGGCTGGATGACAGCAGAGCAACAGAAGAAGAGAGCGGAGGATTGACTTTATTTATTTTATTACTGAGTGTTATCTTATCAGAGCAGCAATAGAGAGGCTATCAGAGAGGTCAGTATATGACTACCGCTACATGCTAATCTATCACACAATACAAACAGAGCGATAAATCAGAGCTACTTACTTTCTGGAACTGTAGGAAGTAATAAGGGTCGTCCTCAATGATAAGCAAATCATATTTCCTGGCAAGCTGCGGATTAAAAGCACAATAAGCATCTGGTTGTCTGCCATTGGTCGGAAAAAGAAACAGCCCCGCCCCTAAATTCATGCCATTGGTTGAGAACAAAACAACATTTACATAAACTACAAACTTTGATAGTTGTCTTTTTTACATTGAAAATACTTTATTATTTTTCTATATTATTTTTAAATGTTATAGTAGAATCGTACTAGAATTATTAATATGCTATACTAGCTTTCATGGTTTTATTTTAGCATTATTTGTATACTATCATATATTGATCATTTTAATTCGCTTATTTTTATATTTTTATTTGTTATTTTAATTCAGATTTATTTACTAGAAGTGTATATATAAATATTATAAATTAATGTTTAACTTACAATTTTCAATTTTTGTTTTAAGTTTAGTATTATTTATATATAGTATCCTATATATTTATTGATATTCTGAATGAGCTTTTTATGTTAATATTTTTAGTTTTCTATTAGTATTATTTATTAGTATTAGTACTAATTAGCATTAGTATTATTTATTATTTACGCATATACTAACATTTTTTTATAATTTTTTACAATTTCTGTTTTTGTTTAGTATTATTTCTGTTGTACTAGTATATTATATATATTAATATTCTGAATTAGATTTTATTTCATAATATTTTCACATCTCATTTTAGTTTAGTATTGTTTGCATACAATTATATATAGTATATAATATTATTTCAAATTAGGATTTATTTTAGGATTTTTAAATCCAAGTAATTTTTAAATGCTACGTACTTTTGTGATCTTTATTAATTTTAAGATTTTTTTTAGATTTTCCAGATATTTCTGATATGGCTTAAAATGTTTTTTTGTTTTTTTTACTTAATATATTTTTAAGTTTGAATAAGTTAAATCAACTTCAAATTATTTATTTCAGTTAGTTGCCAAGGCAACATTTTTATATTTCATTTACATTATTTACAATCATTATTCTTTTTAACATTAAATTTTTTATAAAATACATTAAATATTACATTTTTTATATATTTAGTATAATATCATACTTTTTGTATTTTTATTATAACGTCATAAAAAGAGGAAGTAAACACTCTAAATCACAAACGTCACACATAACCTCTGAATGTTCTTGTAAGGCTGGACAGGGAGAGTTTAGGCCAGACTCAAACTCTACGCAGTATTGAACGCTGTAAGTCATACCGCGGGTAGTCTCGCGTAGCTAGGCCTTCAGACTGACGGTCTGGAATAGATGGCCGCGTTCATTAGCCTAGGCCCGCCCATAAGGCCGTTTGACTGACATGTCAAACAACCAATCACAGTTCGTTTCGGGGCGTGGAAATGTCCCCACAATAACAGACCGGTGAAACTCTCGGATGTATTTTAAAGATTCTATGCCGTGAACTTTAAATATTTCCATAGACTGTAAAAAACATGGACGTAGTGTCCGTGACGTCACCCGTAGGTTTTTTTGAAGCTTAAAGTGGGCGGAGACAGCCGTCGCCATCTTAGCTGTGCATCACTCGCGGATAATCGAAAGTGGGCAGTGGACAGGATGTGGGAGGAGCTGGTTGCTGAAACCACGCCCACCAAGCGCGACAGTGGTGACATCAGCGCCAATCCACCTGTCACTCAAGTGGCCACGCCCTTAATTATGCAGAAATTTAAGGTTTAATATAATTTAAACGGATGAGTTATGAAAAAATTCACCCTCTGCACAATTCTCATGAAGGGCAAAATTTGCTATATATCTCAAAATAATTTTTGTACCAGGCTGTAAACATGTTTCTTTCTGCTGTAAAGTTGGGCATTTTAACATGGGGGTCTATGGGATTGACTCCCTTTTGCAGCCGGCCTCTAGTGGCCAGTCGATGAACTACAGTTTGAGTCACTTCCGTGTTGGCTTCATAAGAGAGAGCAGGAGGTTGCCACTTGAATATTTCCCATACTTTTGAAAATCCAGCGTTTAGTTGACCCTGATAAGCGTTCGCAGTCACACGCGTAAACACGGCATCTTTGTTTCTAAAGATGCTGTTGACTTGAAATTTTCACCAGATGTCGGTAACAACCCAAGTAAGCCTTTATGGGTAATTGACAGCTTCAAGACGCCTCCTGTATGGAGAAACTAATCGCATGCATTGCTCGGGTGATATTTTTTACAGTGTGAGTCTTCAAATCTTGAAGGTTTTGTGGCTTCGTCTACTCTATTTTCTATTGTATTCAAGTCAGGTGATTGGCTGGCCGTTCTAGCAGCTTTCTTCTCTTTCTCTGAAACCAGTCGAGAGTCTCCTTGGCTGTGTTTGGGATCATTATCACCCTTGTTTCATCTTCATCATCCTGGCACTGTAGACGATTGACTGAAGCAGGATTGCTTTCTAATTACTGATAGACTTCAGCTGGAGTCTTGGCTTTCATACCTCCCTTACTTCATGTGTTCAATACTTTTTCCCGTGTCAGTCTATTTATTACACATAACGTAATTTCTGAACTTATTTGTTTTAGTGCTGTCAAACGATTAATCGCATCCAAAATAAAACTTTTTGTTTGCATAATATATGTGTGTATAGTATGTGCATTTATTAGGTATATATAAATACAAACACATGCATGTATATATTTAAAAGGAGGGGAGGTACAATGCTGTTTGAGTTGTTTACACCGTTAAAGAGTTGGATTCTCATGCTAAGCACGGACAAAGTTTCAAAAAACAATTTGGACGTATAACAGAGTATTTCTGAGCCAAAAATCTCGTACAAGTTTCGGAGAGTTTTTTTCGACGGTGGCTCCTGCTGATGTAAACGATGCTGGAACTCCTTATATGGGCATTTCTCCCGGAAGAGCGTGCCCATGCACGCATCGACCGGAGCGAGAGCAAGAGCTTCATTCATCAACGCGCTTCATCCGGCAGCTAGGGACGTTCGATCCATCTCATAATATGAAGATTTATTTGTAAAAAAACAACAACTGACGAACAGCTCACTGCTCAGCAGGGACATGCATTTATCACATGAATTGAACAAGACATGAATTGTCTAAAATAAATGTGCACAGTTCAGCTGAATGATAAAGTTTCCTTTGACTGTATGCTTTGCACAAACTGTACAAACATTGAAACAAAACAACATTAACAATAACACTGATAGAGCTCGTGGTTTATCTGTCAATCAGATGCGGTCTCGGCATCTGATCTATGCTCGTGATAGAAATAAACAATATTTTAGATGGAAATAAGATCAAGACAAAAATTGTGGACAACATAAGCCAGTTCCACCATAAAATAACCTTTGAATAATTTTTTATTTTACTGGTTAATATCTATCCGAAATCAATTTCTCGTGGAAATTAATCAGACTTCACTTTTAGGGAGCATGGGGTGAAGGGTAATACAAATATAAAAATGAAATAGATATTGTATATATAAAAACGAATGATCTTTTATTGAGCATGAGGGAGGCGAATGGTGCTTCACAAACGAATGCTGCATCCTCAAATTCTGATGATCTTGACTCGTTTTCTTTCGGTTTATTTTCATGAATTTAAATGTGTGCAGGCTCCGCTTGAGAAGCACCAATAGATAAGCGCTGTTGAACTGAACACGGCTCTGAATGAGGAGTCGATTCCTCTTGATGGGATCGGTTGGAATGGATTCCCAGCCCTACCGTCTGCACGGGACTCGCTCGGGACGGACGTCTCTAAAGCCTGGAATACACTGTGGTTTTTGCCTGATTTTACAGTCTGAACTAGTTGAGAAAAGTCAGAGCCGGTCTGCAGATTACAGCTGACAGATCACACAGATAATCTCGTGGTGCATTACGGTCACAGACTCTGATTCATTATCTTCAGACTTTGATTCTGTCCAGTCGGAGGAGATCAAACATGTTTGATATTTTCAGCTGATTTTAGCACACGTATGTCTTCATTTGTCACCATTTATAAAGTGGGTAAGTGTATGATACCTAGTGTTTTCTGTTCAGATTTTAAAAGTCGTGTAGTGTATTCCAGCCTTAAAGAAGTGTGTTTTTGGTTGTGAGGGAAAGATAACCGTGTTCAGCTTCCCGACGAACCCAGCATTACGTGAACAGTGGATACAGTTTGTTTTAAACTCCAGCAAATGTCTGTGTTTTGTTGGCGATCCGCGCTCAAGTGCTCGTCACTCTTTAGCTCCGCCCACGGCGCGCCTCCAGGAGCTCGGCTTTTTCCACAAAGAATCGTAAAGCTGTATCTTTCTTTTATAGATATGATCAAACTAAAGACTTTATGGAGATATGAAGGATGCAGTACTACTCTATAGGTACTCAAGATTAGCATGAGATTGGGTGAAACTTTTTACAGACGTATTAAATATATGAATAAGAAAATATGTTATGTTTATATATTTATGTATAATATAAAATATAAGAATATTAATATTTTCAAAATATATACTCTATGTATGTGTATATATATATATATATATATATATATATATGATGTGCGTGTATTTATATATACACATAATAAATATACACAGTACACACACATAATATGTAAACAAAAACGTTTATTTTGGATGCGATTAATCGTTTGTCAGCACTAAGTGTAGAAACATTACTAGTATGTAACTAGTAATGTATGGATTATTTGGGTTGTTACCGACATCTGGTGAAAATGTCAAGTCAACAGCATCTTTAGAAATATATTTATGATAGAAACGGTGGCATGTGCAATACTGTCTGTGTGCAGTGAGGAATGAACTCTGCTTGCCTCATAGACTTCCTGTTTCCTCTCGGAGGTCATGGACGCTCCGGTGGGGTTGCCTCCGTTCGGGATGGTGTACAGGACTCTCGGCGCGGTGCTTCCCGGTTTCTGTGCGTCTGCCGGGGTCCCCAGCGCGCCAGAAGCCTCCTCAGGTCTGCAGGGATCATGCCGTGATGATCGCTCGCCACGTTAATGAGGGTTACAGCCCAGCGGCTGCAGCTGTAGGGGAGGAGGAGGTTAGTCATGTTAGAGAGAGAGAGAGAGAGGGAGGGGAGGGAGAGAGAGAGTGAGCGAGAGAGAGGAAGAGAGAGAGAGAGAGAGAGAGAGAGAGAGAGAGAGAGAGAGAGAGAGAGAGAAAGAGAGAGCGAGAGTAGAGGAGAGGCGAGAGAGAAAGAGGAGAGATGAGATAGAAATGAGGAGAGAGAGCAGAGAGAGAGAGAGAGAGAGAGTAGAAGAGAGAGAGAGAGAGAGCGAGAGAGCCGAGAGAGAGGAGAAGAGGTGGAGATAGAGCGAGAGAGCGAGAGCGAGAGAGAAGAGGGGGATAGAGAGCGAGAAGAGCGAAGAGAGAGAAAGATAGCGAGCGAGAGAGAGAGAATAGAGGAGCGAGAGAGAGGGAGAGAGAAGAGGGGAGCGAGAGAGAGAGAAGAGTAGAGAGAGAGTGAGCGAGAGAGAGAGAGAGAGAGAAGAGAAGAAGCGAAGAAGAAAGAGAGAGCAGCGAGCGAGAGAAAAGAAAGCGAGCGAGAGAGAGAGAGAGAAGAGCGAGCGAGCGATCGAGAAAGAAAGAGCGAAGAAGAGCGAGCGAGCGAAGAGAGAATAGAGAGCGAGAGAGAGAACGAGCGAGAGAAAAAGCGAGAGCGAGAGAAGAGAGAGTAGAGAGAGAGCGAGTGAGCGAGAGAGAGAATAGAGAGCGAGAGAGTGAGCGAGAGAAAGCGAGAGAAGAGAGCGAGCGAGCGAGAGAGAGAAGAAAGCGAAGAGAGAGCGAGAGAGAGCGAGAAGAGCGAGAGAAGAGAGCGAAGACAGAGCGAGCGAGCGAGAGAGAGAATAGAGAGCGAGAGAGAGAGCGAGCGAGAGAGAGAGAAGAGAAAGCGAGAGAAGAGAGAGAGAAAAGAGAGCGAGCGAGAGAGAGAAGAAAGAGCGAAGAGAGAGCGAGAGAGCGAGCGAGAGAGAGGAGAAGAAAGAGCGAAGAGAGAGCGAGCGAGCGAGAGAGAGAAGAAAGAGCGAAGAGAGAGTGAGAGAGAGAGCGAGCGAGCGAGAGAGAGAAGAAAGAGCGAAGAGAGAGCGAAGAGAGAGAGAGAGCGAGCGAGCGAGAGAGAGAAGAAAGAGCGAAGAGAGAGCGAAGAGAGAGCGAGCGAGAGAGAGAAGAAAGAGCGAAGAGAGAGCGAGAGAGAGAGCGAGCGAGCGAGAGAGAGAAGAAAGAGCGAAGGAGAGAGAGAGAGAGAGAGCGAGAGAGAGAGCGAGAGAGAGAAGAAAGAGCGAAGAGAGAGCGAGAGAGAGAGCGAGCGAGCGAGAGAGAGAAGAAAGAGCGAAGAGAGAGAGAGAGAGAGCGAGAGAAGAGAGAGAGAGAGAGAGAGAGCGAGAGAAGAGAGAGAAGAGAGAGAGCGAGATCGCAGGTAAAACATGGTGATGAAGGGAAGTGTGCTTCATACGGCTGCCAGCGTTCCCGAGTACGTGGGAGCATCGAGGAGGACGTTATCTCCAGAACTGACCAGCATCTCAAATATCTGAGGATCAGAGTGAAGAGGAAAATGAACACTTCATTTCATCCTAAATGACGACACTTAATTATATTTGCATATTACTTAATATCAAACACAGTTCACAGATCACAAACATCAGGAACCGAGCGTATCCACAAGAAGAGCATGTACTGGGACGGTCTTATTTTAGATGCTTTTATAGATCTTAATTATATATATTTTTTAGTCTTTTTTTCTAAAGTATGTGTAGTTTATATCATCTTTTTAGTTAGTTTTAGTCTTTAAGTGCATTCATTTAAATTCAATGAAAACGAGACTAAATTAAAAGTTTGTTTGATTTGATTTCAGTCAACATTTTATTTTATTTCATGTCAGTTTTTGCTTTTAGGTACCAATAATAACCCTGACCAGAGATTTATGATATATTGGTGAAAATTTCGATTTTATTTTAAGATTTTATCCTGATTTATTTACTATCCGTTAGGATTTTTAAGTTCTAGTAATTGGGTTTCTTTAAATAGGTCTATATTGTTTTTATAATTTAATTTTACATTTCAGATTGAGTTATTTTAGTAAATCAAGTCAAACTAAATGAAAATGAGAAATGTTGCCTTGTCAACTAGTTAAAATATATATATATATTGTTTAATTTCAATTAATTCGTTTTTATTGTTGTACTTTACATTTATGTTAAGTGTTTTTGGAATAACTACAGTATATTATTAATATTTTGGATTAGCTTTTATTTGACATTTTCAGCTTTAATTTTAAATACATTTTTAGTAAGTTTTTTTTCTATACAGCTTTAATAAATGTGATTGTATTTAGGGTTTCGTGTCAGTATGCCAAGTCAACAGTTCTAACTTTACATTTTTCATGTTTATTTTAAGTCATTTTTTAGTTAACTGCAGCATTTATGCATTTAACAGATGCTTTTATCCAAAGCGATTTCTGGTTAACAGTGCATTTCTACTGTTTCAGCTAGAGAAAGGCTGTTAATAACAACCCTAACTACAGCTGCATATCTAATACATGTGTGATGCATCACCGCCCACACACAGAGCTTGAACATTGATCAGATTGGGAGCAGGTGCATGTGTGATGTTAAGGCTGTACTTTGCAGAGCCCCTCCTGACTGCCGGTGGTGACACACATCTCCATCTGTCCTCTCTCTGGACTGTAGCCGGCGCTGGGAGGATTGTGGAGGCTCTTCTGAAGATCCTTCATCCACGAGACCAGCTCAGGGATGCTGCGAGCACACGGACAGACACACACAGAGGTGTTCGCGTGAGCACTCCATGAAGAGCAGCAAAGTTTCTCTTGACAATGTGTTTTAGCAGCGTTGAGCGCTGTAGCCAATCACAGACAGGTTTGTTGAGCACGTGAAGGCAATGGCCAATCAGAGGCGTTTCAGTTAACGTTCAGTGGGCCAGAATTATAAATTGTTTAGCATTTTAATGAGTGAAATAAGTATTTGACCCCTTCGCAGAACATGACTTAGCACTTGTTGGCGATCACAGAGGTCAGATGTTTCTTGTAGTTGGTCACAGGTTTGCACACATCTCACGAGAGATTTTGTCCCACTCCTCTATACAGATCCTCTCCAAGTCATTAAGGTTTCGAGGCTGACGTTTGGCAACTCGACCCTTCAGCTCTCTCCACAGATTTTCTATGAGACTGGCTCGGCCACTCCAGGACCTTAATGTGCTTCTTCTTGAGACACTCCTTTGTTGCCTTGGGCCGTGTGTTTTGGGTCATTGTCATGCTGGAAAACCCATCCACGACCCATTTTAAATGCCCTGGCACTGACGGTACATCGTCCCCTTGATGTGGAGCAGTTGTCCTGTCCCCCAGCAGAACCCCCCCAAAAGCATGTTTCCACCTCCATGTTTGACGGTGAGGATGGTGTTCTTGGGGTCATAGACAGCATTCCTCCTCCTCCAAACACGATGAGTTGATGCCAAAGAGCTGGATTTTAGTCTCATCTGACCACAACACTTTCACCCAGTTCTCCTCTGAATCATCGGCAGACTTCAGACATGTGCTTTCTTGAGATATCAGTCCTTCACGGCGTAGTGTGTTACCAATTGTCCTCTTGGTGACTATGGTCCCAGCGGCTTTGAGATGATTGAGGAGATCCTCCCGTGCAGTTCTGTGCTGATTCCTCACCGTTCTCAAGATCATTGAAACTCCACGAGGTCTTGTATGGAGCCCCAGACCGAGAGAGACTGACAAATATGTTGTGTTTCTTAATAATAATCGCACCTTCTCACCAAGCTGCTTGGCGATGGTCTTGGAGCACATTCCAGCCTTGTGTAGTCTACAACCTTGTCCCTGACATCCTCGGACAGCTCTTTGGTTGTAATCTGATTGATTGATTGATTGATTGATTGATTGATTCTGTGAACGGGTGTCTTTTATACAGGTGTCAAGCTTTAAGAAAGTGCTCCTTACCTGTATAAAAGACACCTGGGAGCCAGAAATCTTGCTGATTGATAGGGGATCAAATACTTATTTGCCTCATTAAAATGCAAATCAATTTATAACTTTTTTGAAATGCATTGTTCTGGATTGTTTTGTTGTTATTCTGTCTCTAGACTGATCATTTCTTTGTCAGTGGGCAAACATACAAAATCAGCAGGGGATCAAATTGTTTTTTCCACTATTACTATTTCGATATCTGCTTCATTTATTATAACGAGCGTCTTTTGTTCAGTAGCAGAACTGCTAAGGAGACCACGGTATGTTAACTGAAATCGAAGAACACTAAAGCGAAACAAGCATCAGTGTGTGTTGAGCGATACCCGTATGAGCCGGAGTACTGCAGCGCTCTCTTCATCAGCGGCTCGTCCAGCACCACCGCATCTCCTCCCTTCACTGTAACGATGGCCGACTGGAACGGGAAGGTGTTGGGATTGGGAGCTCCTCCGGCCAGAGAGATCAGAGACGGGGGAGAGCGCTGCTGAAGCTCCGCTGGACCAGAAGGACAAACACAAATCAGGCCATGTCGTGGGTTATCAACAGTCATATAATAACAGACTCACTCAGTATGCGAATAGGTGACGGTCTTCTCGCCGCGCTCACAGCTGTCAGAAAGCGCGCGTAATTCATGCTCCTGAGGGGAAATTTGCTAATTAGACATGGGGATTTTAATTTCTGTGCTACATAGTTTACATAAACCGCTAGAGAAGAAATGACAATAGTTTCAATCGATTAACGCGATTATCCAGAATATAATCACTTAGAAATGTAATAAGTAAAAAGCCAATTATCGTATCCTCATTAGACAGAAACCGCTTCCAAATTATGAAATAATCTCAAAACAGAGAGACAAATGTTACGCTGCACATATTCATAAATAAAGGCAAGGACACGTTATGTTTATGCACCTGTATTAAAATTCTTGTTATAAAAATCCATCAAATGAAAGTAAATAGAGTTTCTATCATCATTTAAAAGCATTTTTTAAATGGTATTTATGGTGATAATAGAAGAAACTATGACTAAACTATCTCTGTAATCGCTTAGGAATTACACGTGTGAAAAGCCCATTAAAAGATCCATGTAAATATACAATAACATCAAAATAAATAAACAAAAAATGAAACAAGGAATGTCAGCGACAACTCATATTCAATTCAATGAGATCATTCATAATAATAATTTGAATTATTATTCATAATTTGGAAGCAAGCCTAATTCCTTTATTCCCAATCCTTTAATCATATTATCCAGATATATTGGATCGAATAATATTAATATAGAAGAAACTAAAGCAATGCAATCCATTAGAAATTGGCATAGGTGAGCTGGTTCCAGAAATACCCCCCCAAAAAAAAGAGAAAAAGGTGAATGTTGCACATATTCATAAACAGACAAAGAAAGGTGATTAACTGCAACAGAAAGCATGCAGAGAATATTTGTTTTTGTGCAAACTTAAATAAACACTGAGCCCTTCATTGATTATGCAACTTCTAAACATGAGCTTTTTACAAAGCAGCTGAATTAACGGTAGAAGCTATATTTCATTATTTTCTAAATATGTTGTCCTATAGACAAACATTTTTTTTAATGTAGCACATATTTTTAAGCATTCAAAGCAAATGAAATTAATTAGTTGTGTAACAGAATGCCACGTTTTTGATTATGCAAGTAAAAAAAAAGAAAAAAAGAAAAATGTGCAACAGTTTTGTTTCACTTCTGGGTTAAAATCTCGTTATCTTTGCGACTTCAGCTTAATTTTCAGACTGAAACACGTGCATGGAAATCATGATGTACTGCCATGCTCCTCGCGCAGGACTCAATGTTGTGCCGTCTGGAGCTCAACTCAGCCAAGCGTCAACAACACACATGACGCGCGCGTGACACGCGCAAACCAGCACCCATAAACATCAATACATAACACGAATCACCTAAAGAACTTCAAACAGTGCTAAACGACGCGAATTTGACAGGCGATGAAGCCTAACCTCTGAGAGTGTGTTACTGACCCTTGACTTCCTGTACCGCTGACCGTCTCCCGCAAGGCTTTCTGGGCCGTGTAGTTTTCTTTCTTTGAGAGAAGCGTAAACAGTTGTTCTTTTTTCCGGTGCAGAGAGTGAATCCTACATTGAACCATATTCACTATTCATTCTTTCTGGACATATATATTCGCCGAAAGCGTATTCATTTACGTTTATTAATTACAGATGCGTACTAGAGATGCTACAGAAAGCCAACCCTTGATGCTCACATGGTATTCACAAACGATTTTGATTGGCCAAACTTGAGCGGCCAAAACATGACATCACCATCTTTATAATATCGATGCTGCGTTCATATAATAACACGTTATTTACAATTAGCAAAAAACGAGTTGTTTTGGAAGTTGGCAGCTCCTAAATATATATTTATTTTATTGAATAACAATGTAACACTATACAAACATTATTTAAGAATAAATAAATTATTTATGAAAACTCAAGACAGCTCCTTTATGACGCGAACTACATTTCCCACAATGCTTTGCCGCGAGGAAGCACATTTTGTAAACAATGCCAGAAAGCTAAGGAAGACAATATATATATTTACGGGAGGCTTGGCTATATTACTTGCGTGTCGAAGTAGATATTTCGATTTAATACCGAAGGTATTATTCTCTCACAGGTTTGGGTTATTAACCGAACGCTTTTATTCAGTTAACGGGCGGTTTGCACATGAATTAGCACGTTTGCGTTCATCTGATCTGGTCTGCGGTTGGAGAAAATGTATTGTAAATGATTATTGTGGTGATTAATTAAGTTCAGACTCATTTGCGTGTCGATGGGGAAACGGAAAGACATGATTCACCCCAGATTCCTCGCAGGTAAGTCTCGTTTATAGAGGAGAGAGTGTTAGAATAGAACTTTTCTTCACCCATGTGTCTTATTGAGTAATAAAAACACACGGTACGGTAATGACCAGTGTTGTGGGTAACGCGTTACAAGTAACGAGAGTTCCGTAATCAGATAACTTTTTCAAGTAACTAGTAAAGTAACGCATTACTTTTTAATTTACAGGAAAATATCTGACTTTCCCATTTATTGACTGATGCGCTGTGAACATGATCTTACTGTAGATCTAGACTAAATGTGTATTAATTCATCTCACTAGCAAAAAATATTATTTAGTATTCATCAAATTGAATTAAAACAGTGAAATGCAAACTCAGAATATGACGCAAACCTGCAATAATTAAATATGTTAAACAACACAAATGTATCTAATATAATTGTATTAACCCGATGCGTTTGTTGCTGACCTTTGATGATCAGCTCAACCATATTAATAAGCAAAAATGACTTTAGATAAACTAACATGTTTTTATTGCTGAAGTGTTGAACGCTCTTCTGTACAGACGTGATTTACTCTTCCTTCAGTCTGAGGTTTATTCATTACATGTTTTGGTGTGAAAGGGCTTTAATATTTGCTATAAATATAACTTCTTGTATTAAAAACTAACAATCAAGCCCTGCTCATGTTTAAAAAGTAACGCGAAAGTAACGTAACGCATTCCTTTCCATAAAAAGTAACATAATTCGTTACTTTTTTAGAGAGTAACGCAACATTGTAATGCATTACTTTTTAAAGTAACGTTCCCCAACACCTTATTGTTTACCATGACTGAGTTCATTTATTCTCAGTTTCTTCTCATTCGCTCGGTGTGGTTGTTTGTGTTTGTTCTTTAGGAAGCGGGGATGATTACAGCTTGCACAAGAAGAAACACAAAAAGCACAAGAAGCACAAGAAGAAGCACCATCGCGATGATGTGCACAGCTTCTCCTCCGAGGCGCTGGAGTCAGACTCCGGGATGCTGCTGCTGAAACCTCCTCAGCTCAAGCTCAAGATCAAGCTGGGAGGACAAACTCTGGGCACCAAGAGGTCAGTCCGTCCGCAATAAACCAGACACGGGTTTCTAAACAAGAGCCTTTGTTATTGATCTTCTCGGGAATCGATTCCAAATGATGGTAGGAGCTCCAGCAGAGTTCATGGAGATGACGAAATACACATTTTTTTTTAAACTCTAGGGCCAATAAGTGAAGACATGACCATTGGACAGGACAATGCTCATCGGGTCAGACAAAAACAGGCGGAGAAGCAAAGACACGTTAACTGCAAAATTATTAATGTGAGGAACCATTTAGTCTCCAGCGTCACCATTTTCCAGAACTGCAACCTTCCTGAAGTCTCCAGAATTACAAGATATCAGGTTCTCAGAGGCTGTGCTTGGGGACAAATCCTAAAAAATGGCCCTCACTTAATAAGAATAAGATGCTGAAGTGTTGTGAAATACACAAAGACTGATTTTGTTTAGGCTTTATGGACCGATAAGTTGAGCGTGACTCTTGAAGGACCAGCATCACATCCTCTTGTACCAATGTTTGAAGAATTGATCTTCCACAATCTGGCAGCAAGTTTTAGGAGAAGAATAATTGTTTATTTGTCACATACACAATTATACAGAGTATAGCCAGCAGTGAAATGTGTTCTCTGTATTTAACCCATCCAAGTGCACACACACACCTGGAGCAGTGGACACACACACAGACACACTTGGAGCAGTGCACACACACCTGGAGCAGTGGACACACACACACACACACATACACACACACACACTTGGAGCAGTGCACACACACTTGGAGCAGTGGACACACACACACACACACACACACACACCTGGATCAGTGGACACACACACACACACACCTGGAGCAGTGGACACACACACCTGGATCATTGGACACACACACACACACACACACACCTGGAGCAGTGGACACACACACACCTGGAGCAGTGGACACACACACACACACACACACCTGGAGCAGTGGACACACACACACACACACACACACACACACACACACACACTTGGAGCAGTGGACACACACACACACACACACACACACACTTGGAGCAGTGGACACACACACACACACACACACACACACCTGGATCAGTGGACACACACACACACACACCTGGAGCAGTGGACACACACACCTGGATCACTGGACACACACACACACACACACACACACACACACCTGGAGCAGTGGACACACACACACACACACCTGGAGCAGTGGACACACACACACACACCTGGAGCAGTGGACACACACACACACACACACACACACACACACACTTGGAGCAGTGGACACACACACACACACACACACACACACCTGGAGCAGTGGACACACACACACACCTGGAGCAGTGGACACACACACACACACACACCTGGAGCAGTGGACACACACACACACACACACACCTGGAGCAGTGGACACACACACACACACACACACACACACACACACACACACTTGGAGCAGTGCACACACACCTGGAGCAGTGGACACACACACACATACACACACACACACTTGGAGCAGTGCACACACACTTGGAGCAGTGGACACACACACACACACACACACACACCTGGATCAGTGGACACACACACCTGGATCACTGGACACACACACACACACACACACACACCTGGAGCAGTGGACACACACACACACACACACACACACACACCTGGAGCAGTGGACACACACACACACACACACTTGGAGCAGTGGACACACACACACACACACACACACACACCTGGAGCAGTGGACACACACACACACACACACCTGGAGCAGTGGACACACACACACACACACACACCTGGAGCAGTGGGTGTTCGTCCGGGGAGCAGTTGGGGGTTCGTCCGGGGAGCAGTCGGGGGTTCGGTGCCTTGCTCAAGGGTCTCACCTCAGTCATGGACAATTCCTGCCGGAGCCGAGATTCGAACCCACAACCTCAGGTTACAAGTCCGACGCTCTATCCACTAGACTGCCACACCTTTTATCCCATCTCCTGTCCTGAAAACTCTTGCAGGATTGACAAAAATCAGCTCCTAAAACTTGCTGTCAGATTCTGGAAGATCAATTCTTCAAACATTGGTACAAGAGGATGTGATGCTGGTCCTTCAAGAGTCACGCTCAACTTATTACTAATTACTCTCGACTTTTACATACCGTATCATGTGATTTCAATAATTTCACACTATAACAAAACACCTGTCATTTTCCCAGGATTGATAACCAGAACAAATCCCTTATACTGTAGACAATAATATAAAAAAAATAATGCATATGCTCTTTATATTGGTTTATTTGAGCGTTAAATCAATAATTCCCCCTTGACTTGCACTCTTAATTTACTAACTGCTGTTTACTTACAAATAAACCTAACTAGCTTTTATTTATTCTACAATTAACAAAAGCAAAACAGGCCTCTAACACACTAGCTTGCTCTATTTCTATCTGTTTTCTTTCTTATATAATTTAAGACTCGTCACAGCACTTGCGTATCGTATCGTTGCTCTTTTGTTGATTTTTGATTGCCTCCATTCTCCTCATTTGTAAGTGGCTTTGGATAAAAGCATCTGCTACATGACTGAATGTAAATAAAATAACAAAATTACAGGTCAGAGCAAAATTGTCAAGTAAATGATGAATTTAGGATCCGAGCTGGTGACCAAACATCTGTGTGTTCAAACCCAGCATGAGTAGATTCAGAAGTGTACCGTCGTCTCTGTTACGAGTGTAATGCGAGTCACCTTTAATAGTGTTTACTGAATCTTCTCGTTTCAGCGTGCCCACATTCACTGTGATCCCGGACTCTCTGCGCTCCGTGTCGCCTCTGAACGTCGAGAGTGAGGATGATGAAGATAACGAGGATGATGATGATGATGACTCTGATGACGTGCGGTCCGAGGGAGTTCCTATAGAGCAGTACAGAGCCTGGCTGGGTGACTCAACCGTTAGAAATGGCAAAAGCACTCACTTGTATTATACAGCCAGTGTTAATGTGTTTTTGTTGGTACTGCCAGATGAAGACAGTAACCTGGACCCGTCTCCTGTGCCGGACATGGTCACGGACTCGCTGCTGGTCGGCCCGATGGATGAGGAGGAGCGATGGCTGGACGCGCTGGAGAAAGGAGAGCTGGACGAGAACGGAGAGCTGAAGAAAGAGATCGACGAGACTCTGCTCACAGCCAGACAGGTGTCAGATAAAACACACACAATCAACGATCATACAACCTGCAGTGGCAAAAACTCGATACATGGAGACAGTGTTGTGAAGATGCACAAACCTTACCGTAACATGCATTTAAAAGAGAAATGTCTTGTAACATTATGTAAAAAATTCAATTGTATCACTGTAAAAAGTACAAAAATACATTGTAGGGGTGAAAATTATAGATTTTTCTTTTATGCCAAAAATCATTGGGATATTAAGTAAATATCATGAAGATATTTAGTAAATTTCCTACTGTAAATATATCAAAATATAATTTTTGATTAGTAATATGCATTGCTAAAAACGTAATTTGAACAACTTTAAAGATGATTTTCTCAATATATATTTTTTGCACCCTCAGATTCCAGATTTTAATATAGTTGTATCTCAGACAAATATTATCCTATTATAACAAACCACACATCAATGGAAATAATATTTATTCAGCTTTCAGATTCTGTATAAATCTCAATATCCAAAAATTGACACTTAAGACTGGTTTTGTGGTCCAGGGTCACATATTAGTTTATCAAATCAGTAATCATTAGAGACGTGAACAGTACTCTGTGTTTTTACACAACATTGAAAATGAATATTTGTTGACGGGTGACTTTAACAGAAGCATTTAAGGTACCTTATCACAGTTTCTCCTCGGTCTGAACAGAAAGCGCTCCTACATAAGCAGCAGAGCCAGCCGTTACTGGAGCTGCCCATGGGATACAAAGAGAAGGAGCTGACGGCCGAGATGATGCAGAAACGCGAGGAGCGCGCCCGCAAAAGACGCCTGCAGGCCGCCAAGAAAGCCGAGGAGAACAAGAACCAGACCATCGAGAGACTGACCAAGACCAGCAAGGCCAAGATCAAGAGCATGAAGGAGCGCAGGTTCAAGCAGACGCAGCTGCCCATGGTGAGGTACAGCAGTAACGCTCAGGGCACCGTCGTCTCGTACCCCGCCGGGATCCCCGTCCCGACGCCCGCTGCCCCGCCAGAGCCTCCTCCCGCACCCGTGAGCTGCGGCGTGTCCGGATGCTGCAACCTGAAGAGGTACTCCTGCTCCAGGACCGGGACGCCGCTCTGCAGTCTGCAGTGCTACAGGAAGAACCTGCCGCTGGCGCAGGAAGTCGCTTGAAGCCGTGTGTGTTTACAAATACTAGGTCCACGCAATTATGTCCAACAGCAGACACAACATTCTCTGATTAATCGCTGCAAAATCATGCTGAAGGTTATTTATTTTGTGCATTCATTGTGCAATTCAGGAAACACAAGCAGTAACACTTACGGTATGGTTCAATTTGGGAATACTAGGTTTTCTGAACTAACAATGAACAATTTGTACTGCAATTATTAATCTAACTGAATGTAACTGTATACATTTTATACACACACACACACACATATGTACGCTTGTATTATTTATATATATATATGTGTGTGTGTGTGTGTGGTATATAGACAACAAACACACTCGCACATATGCACACACACACACACACACACGTGTATATATATATGTGTGTGTGGTATATAGACAACAAACACACTCGCACGTGTATATATGTATATATATATGTGTGTGTGGTATATAGACAACAAACTCGCACACACACACACACACACGTGTATATATGTATATATATATGTGTGTGTGGTATATAGACAACAAACACACTCGCACGTGTATATATGTATATATATATGTGTGTGTGGTATATAGACAACAAACACACTCGCACATATGCACACACACACACGTGTATATATATGTGTGTGTGGTATATAGACAACAAACACACTCGCACATATGCACACACACACGTGTATATATATATATATCATATATTCACGTGTGTGTGTGTTAATTGTTTGTTAATTCATAACACATTAACTGATTCATTTATACAACCTGACCCATTTAAAGTCTATTAGCATTTGTTGAAATTACATTATGCTAAATTAATAAACTCTTTATAGTATTTTCATTGTTAGTTTATGATATTATTGTTAACAAATTTAACTTATTGTAATGTGTTGCCCAAATTCAAATCAATGTGATGGTTAATCCCAAATTATCTAAATTATTAATTAATTTCTGTGCAAAAAATGACTGTTGAACTGAGAGTAACAACATAAATAATTCTGTACAAACTGAAAGTTGTTGATTGAATTTGTGTGTAATTATGTTTTATAACACATTCATTCTGCTTGTGTTTAATGAATGAAGCTCATTATCATTAAAACATAAAAGCACCTCGTGTAAACCGTGTATTTATTTCATGCATTTAAAGCTGAAATAAACCTGAATTCATGAAAGTAACACTTTATAGCAAGATCCAATTTATTAACATTAGTTATGAACTAATAATGAACAACTTTTTACAGCAATCATTAATCTAGGTTAATGATAATTGTATAAATATAATATTGTTATTGTTCATAATACATTAATGTTAGATCTTGACATGTTTCTAATATATTAGCATATGTAGAAATACTGTATCTAACACATTTAACTTACTATAAAGTGTTATTAAATTAATTGTGACAATTAAGACTTGCTAATTATTTACAAAGGCTGTTTAAATTGTGTAAACAACACACTTTGAATTGGAAATATTTCTCTGTATATGATTCTGTAAAAACATTATTGCATTAAATTTGAATATAAAAATGTTTTATAATGCGTTCGTTATCGTTTAATTTAATTATGTAACACAGTCATTGTTGAAATTACCCCGACAGAAGTGCATCTGCTGTCATTTATTTGATAAACAATGCACATTTTTTGGATGAACAATGCATTACAAAATTTTAATCACTTCAATAAAATACTAAATCATGTTCATATCACAAAGTTCAGAAGTGCTGTTAAGGCTTTGGTCGTAGAAAACAACATTTCACTTGATCCAGCAAGGAAAAGTCAAGTGAAAACATCACGATCGTAAGCCTGCCGCTTGTGCTTGTGGAGGAAATCCAGCATAGTTTGAGGTATTAAAGTTGTTTTTTAACATCTTATTCATCAGACTGGTTCATTGGTTTATTGCTACGGATATTGTATAACTTCCATTGTGGAAAAAAACCCCACAACAAACATATGATTAAAACAAGGATAGCCATTTTATCTTAAAAAGAGTGCGTAAACCAAATATGAAGAAAATTCTCACCCTCGGGTCGTCCAAGATCAGATTTTTAGCACTGCATCAGTGTCTCAGCAATGTATGCTCTGCAGTGAATGGGTGCCGCCAGAATGAGAGTCTGATAAACACATCACAATAATCCTCAGTCCATCAGTTAATGTCTTGTGAAGACAAAAGCTGAAACAAATCCATCATTAAGATGTTATTAACTTCAAACTGATGCTTCTGGCCAAAATACGAGTCCATAATCCATAATAATACTTAATCCACACACATATTTGTTTAGATCTGTTTTGGACCGTTTCACCTGTGCAGATTTCTCTCCTGATTCAGACCAGACAGCTTTTTCACTGGACCGGAGGATTATGAACTCGTATTTTGGCAGAAAATGATGGCTAAAACCTAAGTTTTTATCAGTTGTTTGGACTCTTATTCTGACGGCACCCATTCACTGCAGAGCACCCATTGCTGAGCATTAATACAATGCTACATTTCTCCAAATCTGATCTGATGAAGAAACAAACTCATCCACATCTTTGATGACCCGAGGGTGAGGACATCTTCAACAAATGTTCATGTCTGGCTGCTCTTCCCCTTTAAACATGAACCAGTCGTTTTCTGTCCACGCGTGGATTTACCTCCCAGAAAGCTCGTGGTAGAGCAGCAGACTGTGCTGGTGTAACAGTGCTACACGGCCAAGCCGAACGACAGCCGGAAGGCCATTTCCACAGGAGCTTCAGCCACGGAGTCATGGAAGCACACGTAAAACTCTTGAGGAACGGGTTCCAGAAGCATTCGCCTGGAGCACAAACAAGAGATCGCAAAACATGACACTGTTTCCCTGCTGTATGCATGTCAGCGTCTCACATATCCAAGCTATTTTCTATGCTTTGCATTTACAGACAGGTGCATGATGGGAGGATGTTTCACTGCAGTCCGTAATGGAAAATAGTGCATGTGAACACGTGATGATGCTGTAAGAGCTGCTGTCAATCACTGGTCTGAGCGGGTTTATGGGCGGCAGGACACGTACCCTATAACCCAGTAGGTCATGGTGGGCGCTGGTTTCTTCTGATCGGTCCAGTTCTCCGGTTTGCACTGAAACAAAACTCCATGTTCTTTGACCGGACCCAAACCTCGAGTGCTCTGCGGCGGCTCCGACCGTCTGCGGTCCTGAAACACATGTACACATGCATGAGATGACCAAACCGTGCCAATCTCACTATAGCAGAGAGATGACACCTAGCTTGTTTATTAATTACATATCTTCTGACACTGTTTAATAGACTGGCTGGAGTACATTTACATTCAGTCAGTTAGCAGAGGCGTTTATCCAAAGCCACTTACAAATGAGGACAATAGAAGCAATCAAAACCAGCAACGATACGCTCTCTGTTAGCTTAACGCAGTACGTGGCAAGGTTTTTATTATATAATAAATACAAAGAAAACAGATAGAATAGAGCAAGGTAGTGCTAGAGGTCTTTTTGGCTTTTATTGATTGTATAATAAATCTCTCCGTCTAAAAGTGTGTGTTTGATCACAAACTCTCCGTCTAAAAGTGTGTTTGATCACAAACTCTCCGTCTAAAAGTGTGTGTTTGATCACAAACTCTCCGTCTAAAAGTGTGTGTGTTTGATCACAAACTCTCCGTCTAAAAGTGTGTTTGATCACAACTCTCCGTCTAAAAGTGTGTGTTTGATCACAAACTCTCCGTCTAAAAGTGTGTGTTTGATCACAAACTCTCCGTCTAAAAGTGTGTGTTTGATCACAAACTCTCCGTCTAAAAGTGTGTGTTTGATCACAAACTCTCCGTCTAAAAGTGTGTGTTTGATCACAAACTCTCCGTCTAAAAGTGTGTGTTTGATCACAAACTCTCCGTCTAAAAGTGTGTGTTTGATCACAAACTCTCCGTCTAAAAGTGTGTGTTTGATCACAAACTCTCCGTCTAAAAGTGTGTGTTTGATCACAAACTCTCCGTCTAAAAGTGTGTGTTGATCACAAACTCTCCGTCTAAAAGTGTGTGTTTGATCACAAACTCTCCGTCTAAAAGTGTGTGTTTGATCACAACTCTCCGTCTAAAAGTGTGTGTTTGATCACAAACTCTCCGTCTAAAAGTGTGTGTTTGATCACAAACTCTCCGTCTAAAAGTGTGTGTTTGATCACAAACTCTCCGTCTAAAAGTGTGTTTGATCACAAACTCTCCGTCTAAAAGTGTGTGTTTGATCACAAACTCTCCGTCTAAAAGTGTGTGTTTGATCACAAACTCTCCGTCTAAAAGTGTGTTTGATCACAAACTCTCCGTCTAAAAGTGTGTGTTTGATCACAAACTCTCCGTCTAAAAGTGTGTTTGATCACAAACTCTCCGTCTAAAAGTGTGTTTGATCACAAACTCTCCGTCTAAAAGTGTGTGTTTGATCACAAACTCTCCGTCTAAAAGTGTGTGTTTGATCACAAACTCTCCGTCTAAAAGTGTGTGTTTGATCACTAACTCTCCGTCTAAAAGTGTGTGTTTGATCACTAACTCTCCGTCTAAAAGTGTGTGTGTGAACACAAACTCTCCGTCTAAAAGTGTGTTTGATCACAAACTCTCCGTCTAAAAGTGTGTGTTTGATCACAAACTCTCCGTCTAAAAGTGTGTGTTTGATCACTAACTCTCCGTCTAAAAGTGTGTGTTTGATCACAAACTCTCCATCTAAAAGTGTGTGTTTGATCACAAACTCTCCGTCTAAAAGTGTGTGTTTGATCACAAACTCTCCGTCTAAAAGTGTGTGTTTGATCACAAACTCTCCGTCTAAAAGTGTGTGTTTGATCACAAACTCTCCGTCTAAAAGTGTGTGTTTGATCACAAACTCTCCGTCTAAAAGTGTGTGTTTGATCACAAACTCTCCGTCTAAAAGTGTGTGTTTGATCACAAACTCTCCGTCTAAAAGTGTGTGTTTGATCACAAACTCTCCGTCTAAAAGTGTGTGTGTCGAGGGTTTTAGTGATGTTTTCTCTATTCAGAGAAACGCGGGACTGTTGTGCAAATCAGCAATGTGACATTAGCGTGGAAAACTAGCGATTTTTAAAAACGTTTCAATTAAGAGCATGGTTGATATATATGTAAGTTACAGGACTGTGTAGAGCACAAAACAAGACTGTCGTAATTTTTTAATAAATGATTTAAGACGTAAATACTCTCTGGATGATCTGGCCGCAGTGTGTTCTGGGTACTCCTTGGTTTCAAGTAAGCTCGTGAAAATGCTTGGTTTTGAGGGGTATCTACCCCTTCCCCTTAGCCCTACCCCTCGATCAAAACCAGAATTAGCCCTTACTCTCACGTGAACGCGCAAAACTAAGGAGAAGGGGTAAGACAGAGAATTGGGATTCACCCATAGACCTGAAATGACTCCTGACTGAAGAACTGTTTTGAACATGGGGATGGATTAAAACATAAGTAACAGACTGGATGTACATTAACCGTACATCTTAACACCTCTTTAAAAGAAAAACAAAGCTGATTATATATTTCGTCTATAGCCTATAAAACAGCTTCATAAATAGGAAGATTTCAATACATGAGGATTCTGAATGAAATTATTTCTTTAGCGAGCCATTAAATTACTCGAGACTTGACTCGGACTCCAAGTGAAAGACTCGTGGACATCTTTGGTATAAACCAATAACATTATGTACATGCTGTAAAAAGGGTCTGTTTTATGTTAAATTGACAAATAAATAGACATACTTCAAATTTAAATGAAGTTACATTTTAAAACCAATTTTGAATTCAAATTTTACAATTTAAATGAAAAAAAACTCATTTTAAATTATTAATAGAATGAAATGCTTTTCTGATCAATTATCTTTTCTGCTCACCTAGACTCTTATTATTTGATCAAAAATACAGTAAAATCTGTAAAATTGTGAAATATTATTACAATTTAAAATAACAGTTTTCTTTGTGAATATATGATAAACAGTAATTTATTCCTGTGATGCAGCGCTGTATTGTCAGCATCATTACTCCAGTCCTGTCACATGATCTTCAGGAATCAGTCGAGTGCGTATCTGCTGCAGGTGTATTGTGTGTGTGTGTGTGTGTGTGTTACTCGTGAGGGGGGGCTCTGCTGGAAGGCCTGGCGTATGGACAGACAGCAGTGGTAGAAGTTCTGGATGAGCTGTGGGTGGATGGAGCCGCTCAGATGATTCATTTCTCTGTGTGTGGGAGCGATGAAGATGCCCTGCACCGCCTCCATCAGCACGTAATGGAAGAGTGTGTTCTCAACGCCCGCTGTCAGCCTGTCACACACACACACACACACACACACACACACACACACACGTGATCGCCTGAACAGCATTCCCATGACGTGAAGTCAAACCACTCAATCTGTTCTTGAGGAGTAAGCAGATATATTGTTATTTAAAGGGATAATATGATGCAATTTCATGGTTTTTTTCATCTTTGAGTGTTACAAGCTGTGTGTGCAAAGATAAGATCTGTAAAGTTGCAAAGATTAAAGTCTCAAACCCAAAGAGATATTCTTTATTAAAGTTAAGACTCGACCACGCCTCCTGAAACGGCTCATTTAAACACGCCCCCACATGACTACATCACAGTGTGGGGAGATTTTCATAACACCGCCCAAATGTATACACAATGAAGGAAGTCAAAAATTTTATTCTGGCTGTAGTGTAGTTGCATGTCCTGGAGACGCTGTGTTTCGATGTGAAAGCGAAACTACTTTCTTTGGGCTTCAAGAGGACACAAAAATCAGTGGTTAGGTTGTATTTACAACACTGTTCCAGAACAGCTCAACCCAGATATTGGAGTATGTGCAGCTCATTGTACAGAGGACTGTGTCCTGAACCTGGAAGAGTAACGTTAGCCTACAATGTGAACACTATGACTGGCTGTGAACACTATAAGGACAGTCTGGTGCTTTGACGTTTCTGCTACAGACGATTAAACGCTAGTTTTGAGCTGTGTAGAGTAGTGCTTGTTTGTCGGTTCTCCGATCACAAATGCAGACATGGTAATGTTTACGTAAAAATACTGTATAAGTCATTAAAATCCGTAATTATGTCCCCACTGAATGCAACAATTACCTTGTTTATAATGGGTTTTATTGTTTTAGTCTCGTCACATGGCATCACAATACAGAAAGGGGCGTAATATTTCCATCTCACGCTTGAGGTATTCGGCCAATCACAACGCACCGGATAGCTGGCCAATCAGAGCACGCCTCGCTTCACAGAACGATGAGCTTTGTAACATTCGACGCGTTTCAGAAAGGCGGGGCATAGAAGAGCATCAATAATGTACAGTATGTGGAAAATAATGTGTTTTTACCTCGGACCATGTAAACACATTGCATTACACCAAATAATGTTCTTTTTAGCATCATAAGACCCCTTTAAAGTGACTTACGGTACACCTTTTACAACCAGAGCTGGGTAATTACTCTCAAACTGTAGTCCATTACCAAAATACATGACAAAAACTGTAACATAATCCATTACTTCACACAATATAAGATTACTTTTAACCTAACTTGATAACCTCGTACCATATTGATATAAAAATACAAAGAGTAAGAAAATAGATTTCACTCGTTGTAATTAACAACATTAAACAGTGCATTAAATATTATATTACGCCAAGGTTTCCCAAACTAGCGCTTGTGAAGGAACTAAAGGGGGTTTGTTTGTGTTTTTTTTTTTTTGTTTATCTGCATGTCATGTGACCAATAACCAACTCCAGAGAACCAAGAACATGCAAATATAATACTTCATTATCAAAATATGTTTTACAATTATTAAAAACATTTAAATATCAGGGGTATATTAGGTGAAAGAGGCTCAGATGACAAAAGTCTGGGAATCCATGCATTACATGTAAATAGGAAATAACGTGAATTTGTGCATTTTAATGTGTTTGAAAGCCTTCCAAAGACTAAGTAACACATAGTTAAATAAACAAGTGGTAATTTAAATAACAGTAAAGTGTTCATCAGTGGTCGATGCAATGTTGAAACACTTCTTAAACCTGAAATGATTTTTGTAAACCAAAATGCAGTGTAGACACCTGACTAATGACATGTCTCTGTGTATGAATATCACCAAACTGGGCTTTCTGAGTCTATATAAGTGGCCGGCTGTATTACAAAGGGAAATATCAGAGAGGAATTAGAGAGAATCAATAAATTATGAATAATAAGTTGCTATTGTGTGAATAGTATGTAATCAATAAAAACGTAACTGTAGTCTAAATACATGAATTTCAAAATGCAATTTAATCTAATTACAAGTACTTAATATTTGTAATCCAGATAACATGTCATTAGTAACAGCCCAGCTCTGGTTACAACCCCTTACGACATTTTCTTCCATTAAAAATGTCAAAATGATAATAAAGGCAGTATAAAGGTTAGTCATGAACTCACTTGAGAACGTTGTGCATCTCCTCGGTCTCTCTGTCAGTCAGACTCTTCCTCAACGAGCCCAAATAGAAAGGGTTCGGATGCTTGAACCTGGGGGTCTGACACAACACAACACAACACATGAAGACCGGACGACATTAACACTACTGAAGAGTTATTGCTATTGAAGTGCATTTACATCTAGAAGGTAAAAGCTTGTATAAATGTACTGGTTCTGTTGCACGCCGCTACTGTCTGCTGCTGTGCCCTACATGTGATGAAAGCTAGTTTCTCTCTCTATGGCCACGTACACACACTGCAAGTTTCAGGAGTGACAACCGCATTTAAATGTGGGAGTGAGTCCCGTAAATTATCGATCCATGTGTGTACAGAACAACACTCACTCCCGCATTATAACCACAGCTACATCTGTCGTCTTGCAGCAGTGAATAAACGTTTAGCCGTTCGTTATGTACCATTTCTTTTGATTAAACACTGTGTTTGTCTGTCGATTTGAACTAAACTACCACTAATAGACGTGCAGTGTTGTGTTTATGCTCGGGAGGCTGCTTTAGAGAGCTCTGTTTTGCTGGGTTGCCATGTCCTCATGTTTTCAACCATGTTGTTTGGTCATAGCTCATAAAGACAGGCACTTTATGGAGTTAATAAAGTGGTCTGTCGCTGATATGAGATATATTAATTTAATATATTAAGCATTTTTGTGTTTTTTGGTGTGCTTGTCCTTGTTGTTGTTTTTCTGTGAAGATCTGGCAACACTGACAATTTACCGCATGGGTCATGAGCGCAGCTAGCCCTGTGCTAAGTTAATACTTCGTTCACTGTTATTATCTTGCATCTCACATAGAGACGAATACACGATGCATGTTCAAATACGTCATTAATAACTAGTTGCTCAGTTCTGTACACACTGTGTAGAATGTCTGTTAATGTGGTTGTCACTCCCGTATTTTAGTGAATTATGTGTGTACAGAACGCGATTAAGGAGTAAAAGGTGAACTGACAACCGAATTTAGCTGCAGTGTGTACGTGGCCTATGAGACTTTAAGAGGTTCGTCCATGCTGTAAATGAAGTCAGATGGACATGATTCATAACGGTGGTTCCTGATGCTGCTATATAAGAGGAGATACTCAGAAGATGTGCTCAATAACATAACTCATACGCATCTCACTACTGGGAAAATCTCATTATATTACTCAGATGTCACTTCTCTTTCTCTGCAAGTTGTTATGGGAAAGTACAACGCAAGCGTTTTCTGACCTGAAAGTAAAACTTTAGCTGAGCGTTTGAATTCAATCACTATTTGTGTGATTCAGTTTGGTGCAGAAACCTTTCATTTAAATATATTGTTATGCTACACAAACCTACTCGCATCAAATACTTTATATCAAATAATTCATGCTTTTATTGTGAGAGATATAATTGATTTCAACCAGTTTAAACAGTTAAATGGTAATTTAATTTCATTATTGTGACTTGTTTGTAAAATGGTAATAAAATAATTAAAAGAACCATAATCAATTTCATTAAGTATAGGGTATATGATCAAATATTAACATGAAGAAACATGATAAATCAAGATCAAACTCTCTCTTTATATAAATAAAATAATATTTGGATTTAAATAATATATGCTATAAATAATATACAACAATCTTCATAATATATATTTATAAAATCTGCATAAATTCATCTAATTTATCTGAATTACTTAATTTTCAGTATGATAAATATACTACTATGAAATATTCCAACAACTGAACTTTAATTATGAAGTAAAATTAACTTTTGAATTGAAATAATACACTATAGCTACGTGTGTGAGCCAGTGGCCTGTTGCCGACCACTGCTATAGTGTATTATTTTAATTCAAAAGTTAATTTTACTTCATAATATCGCATTATTTTGATAGCGGCTGGTTCTGAAATAGATCTGTTATGACAGCAACAGTAACTCACTCAGAATATGATTCTGAATGGAGCGAGGAGCGGATTGTTTAAAACGACGACGACCCGTATACTTGCATATTTAGACAGAATTCACGTGTTTAATATTTAGCTAGATCGATAGAAAAGGATCCCTCAAATCAGAAAGCATGTGAAGGCTATGATGATGCAGTGGACATGAGCGGGAAGTTATAGTTCTCAGGTAATTGATTTATTTTCAGCTGAAAGCATGATTTACTACAACACTTATTCACACGCAGTCGCTCTCTCAATAATGCATTCAAACTAATGTAATCTTACAGAGCTACTTCATCGGTATCTGATTTCGAATGAGCAGAAATCTGCAAGAAATGCATCGATCCGTACTGACGAAAACATACTGTTATTTTCATCACAAACTAAAGCAATCAGTATTTGTCAAGCTTGTCATGTGTTAGGAACAAGGTTTGCATGCTAAGCCACGTTGAAACTCTCCTGTTATTTAATTTTTGTACATTATGAACAGATCTGTGATATTTCAAACATACTGAAATACTTTAGACGTGGAGCGGTGTTTCTGATATCAGTGAACGCGGAGTCAAATAATATCTCAAATTACCCTTTGACTATGTTCTGGCCCGCTATCTAGTGGAGAAATTAGTTTTTGGACCCCTGCACTATAAGCTATAATATACGATACAAGCAAGAAACGTTCCTACAGCTAAACTTCAATTATGAAGTACAATTAACTTTATCATTTAAATATATAATATATGTGACTCTGGACCATAAAACAGTCATAAGGATACATTTTTTTAAATTGAGATGTGTACATCATCTTCTAAATAAATAATATTTCCATTGATGTATGGTTTGTTATGATAGGATAATATTTAGCGGAGATACAACTATTTGAAAATCTGGAATCTGAGGGTGTAAAAAATATATAAATATTGAGAAATCATCTTTAAAGTTGTCCAAATGAAGTTCTGAGCAATGCATATTACTAATCAAACATTACATTTTGATATATTTACGGTAGGAAATTTACTAAATATCTTCATGGAACATGATCGTAATATCCTAATGATTTCTGTCATAAAAGAAAAATTGATAATTTTGACCCATACAATGTATTTTTGGCTATTGCTACAAATATACCCGAGCTGCTTATGACTGCTTTTGTGCTCCAGGGTCACATATGCTATAAAAATCTGCATAAATACATATACTTAAAAATATCTGCATACATTAAGTGCAATAAAAACTAGCATATTCCTACAATTGAATTTCAACAGTGAAGTGAAATCAAATGTATAATTTAAATAATATAATCAAATATATACCATGAATAATATCGGCATAAATACATACATTTAAAAATCTGCATAAATTAATTTCAGTACAATAAACAATTCCATGAAATATTCCCATAATTGAACTTAACATTACAATAAAAAAAATTAACTATAACATATACTATAAATAATATAATGTAAATACATTTCTGTATTACTATTTCAGGAAGTGATTCATTTTATTAATGCATAATGTAATTGATTAGTTTGATTTCAGAATGAAGTATAGCTTTTTTTTATGTTTTCTGTAAAATGTGCTACTAGTGAAACAGCACGACAGGAACTATGATTAATAAACGAGTAACACCTTGAAAAATCCTGCGCTGCCCAGACTGCAGTCGGACCCTCCCGAGCCGAAGGAGTCTCTGCGTGTGCCACTAGAGGGCGTCCGGCGCACTGCGTCCGGACTCAGACCCGAGCTGAAGAGCGGCGTCCCGTCGGCGTGACCCTCGCTGCCGCTGTCAGACAGACTCCTCTGTGGACTCGGCCTCCGTCCTCTCAGACTCGACGGCCCTGACCCCGCCTCCCCGAACAGACTCCGCCCCATCCCGCCCGGCGACGGGGGTTTGATGGCTGCCGTGAGACGGCTGAGGATCGGCGAGCTGCCGATGCCGTCTTGCCGGTCCCGTCCACCGGCAGGAAGGAACCAATCGGCGCAGGAGATGCAGGGAGTGGGCGGAGCCGAGAGCCGCTCCTCTATGGCGGCGTCCAGACTCTCCAGCTGAAGGAGTGTGGCTTTGACCTGATCCACATAGACACAGTCGGGACCTGGAGAGCCCAGAGCGGGCGAAGCACAACCACCGGCCTCCAGCAACACACACTGCATGAAGTGCCTCTGGAAACATCAGGAAGAAAAAACATTATACATTGGGTGTGCATTATATTCTCAATGTTCAATTACTGAGCTCAACCCATATAATCCACAGCACTCAATCAATGTATATTTCTCTGGACTTTTCCACTGGAGGACGTGCTATTATGGATTATGGACTCATAGTTTAGTCAGAAGTAATGCTTTGAAGTTACAGATGTCTTAATGATGGCTTTGTTTCTTATAAACATGCAGCTTTTCACTTCATAAGATATTAATTGATGAGTGGTGTATTATTGTGATATTTTTATCAGCTGTTTGGACTTACAGTAAAATACAGTAAAAACTGTAATATTGTGAAATATTATTACAATTTAAAATAACTGTTTTCTATGTGAATATATTGTAATATGTGATTTATTTCTGTGATGCGCAGCTGTATTTTCAGCATCATTACTGCAGTCTTCAGTGTCACATGATCTTCAGAAATCATAATAATACACTGATTTACTGCTCAAGGAACATTTATAATTATTATTAATGTTGAGAAGAGTTGTGCTGCAAAATATTTTTGTTGAGACCGTGATATATTGTTATTCAGGATTCTTTGATGAACAAAGTTTATTTGATATAGAAGTCTTTTTTTAACATAAATGTATTTACGTCACTTTTGATCAGTTTAATGCATCCTTACTGAATAATTTTTTTTATTTCAAAATTTAATTTAATAAAGTACATATCAGCCATAATAGACCACCAATACCACAAAATGTGTACAAAATAATATTTTGTGACCATTTTTATTTATTTAATGGTCATAAAAAGTAAATTAAACAATTATTTAATTTAATTTAATTTTTATTTAATTATTTAATTATTAAAAAAAATTAAAAAATGTATTTTTTTAAAATTTTACAGATTTATTAATTTTATTTATTTATTTCAGGGTCAACAAATAATAAAATAAAATAAAAATCTATTAAAGATTTATTGACCCCAAACTTTTGAATAGGAGTCTATATGTGAAGCTGTAATTAAAAATGTAAAAAACACTCTCTTTGTCTCATCATAACATGCATTATTATACTTCATACTTTGAGGAAACTTGTATTTCATGTTTCTTTGATGACTAGAAAGGTCAAAGGAACAGTATCTCTCACCAGGCCCACTATGAGCAGGAAGTGCCGTCCGTGCGGTTCGCAGTATGCAGGAAGTGATGCGGTGCTGGTTTGAGTCCTCCGCTGTGGAAACACCTCCCTCCACACCACCAGCTGCCCCACGCGCTGCTCAGACGCCAGCGGCAGCAGACAGTAATGCTGACAGTACAAGCACACGTCCAGAAGGGCTTCTTTAGGCAGGTGGTTGGCTATCAGATATCCCTGCCAGACAGACGGACAAATAACAGAGCTGTGTTCCTGACCGTCAGTAGTGGAAAAATGAGTGTGACACTGAAGAGAGAAGCCCAATTCTGCCACTGAATAAAAAATAAAACAGGTCATTACGACTTTTTACGACTTATTTTCTGAGTTTATATGTCAAGACTCTGACTTTTTGTGTTTAAAATTACAAGATTTAATCTCTCAGTTGCGATTTATTAAGTCAGAATCGGGTGATATAAAATTATAATGTGCATGTCAAAGTCAGAATTGCGAGATTAAAAAAAAAAAAAGTTTTTTTCCCTCACCATTGCAACTTAATATCTCACAATTTTGAAATTCTTTATATTCGCAATTCTGAAATATTTTCTTGCAATTCGGACTTTTTTCTGACAACTGAATTTTTTCTCTCAATTGCAACTTTATATCTCGCAATTCTGACGTTTTTCTCATAGCTGCGGGTTTATACAGTCATTTATTTCTTAATGATACCCCCCCCCCATTTTAAATTCTTACTATCCAATGAAAGGTTAGATTTTTGTAAAAAATTAAAAATAAAAAGATCAAAAGGATTAACAATGCAGATTAATTTTCACAGCTTTCTTTCATCATATTTACCAAGGGTGCCAATATTTTTGGCCATGACTGTATCTTGCCATTCTGACTTTTTTCTTGCAATTGCAAGTTTATATCTCACACTTCAGACTTCTCTCAATTTCTCCGAATTGAGAGATATAAAGTGCAATTATGCAAGTTTATTATACACGAATGTTGGTAACCAAACAGTTGATGCTAGCCATTGATATGGTGGATTACAATGGGGGAAAAATGCTATGAAAGTCAATGGCTACCGTCAACTGTTTGGTTACCAACATTCTTCAAAACCTCTTCTTCTGTGTTCAACATCTGAAAGAAACTCACGAAGGTTTGGAATCGCTTAAGGGACAAGTTTTCATTTTTGGGTGAACTATCCCTTTAAGGAGCAACAGATGGAGACTTAACTAATCAGTCCTCTTCACATCATCATTCATAATTAATAGAGTCTCTTCAGCTGACAGCTGCATTCACACGTCGCCCTTCTGTCAAACTCGTTTCAAAGATTAAACACACACACACACACACACGCACACACACAAGCACACACACACGCACACGCACACACGCACACACACAAGCACACGCACACACACACACACAAGTCAAGTCAAGTCAAGTTGAGCTTTATTGTCATTCCACTACATGTGTGGACATATAGTGGGACGAGATGTCGTGCCTCACAGGACCACGGTGCTACATAAATACAAATATACAACACGAAGTAAAACAGTATAAACCTATACACAACTAACCTACTGTCAGCTTTGACTATGCGTATGCTATATATAAAAGTGGTTACTTATACATAAACTAAAAAACAGAAAATACAAACTGTACAACACAACTGTACAACAAGCACGCACACGCACACGCACTCACACAAGCACACACACACGCACACACACACGCACACACACAAGCACACACACAAGCACACGCACACGCACGCACACACACACACACACACACACACACGGGCGCACACACACGGGCACACACACACACACACACCTGTCAAGAGAGCCATACATGACACACACACACACACACACAAGCACACACGCGCACACACGCACACACATGCACACACACACACACACACACACACCTGTCAAGAGAGCCATACATGACACACGCACACACACACACACACACAAGCGCACACACACACACATACGCGCACACACGCACACACACACACACACACACACAAGCGCACACACGCACACGCGCACTCACGCACACACACACACATGCACGTACGTACACACACACACACACACACACACACCTGTCAAGAGCGCCATACATGACACACACACACACACACACACACACACACACACACACACACACACACACACACACACACACACACCTGTCAAGAGAGCATACATGACACACACACACACACACACACACACACACACACACTTGTCAAGAGAGCCATACATGACAGCAACATGTGACGCTGCTTGATTCACGATGAATGATAGCATGAGTCTTCAGGAGGGTCATCACTCACCTTGTAAAACAGACAGGAGCCCAAAATGACGTACAGACGCCTCATGCCATAGAAATCCTCAGACTGGCCAATGAGAGAACAGAGAAAGGGTTATTTCATACCAGTGTTACTACATTGACTTTGCTATACTATCCTAGTTTACAGTGTTATTGGTTTTAGAGTTAGTTACGGGTAATAACCTTCTTAGTACTGTACATTTATGATGAGAAAAACAGTTTATAACGTTTCCCTCCCTCAAACCCAAGCCCTTCATGTTGAAATTGTTATAAAGGCATTTAAAAGCATTTTTATCCAGTATTTACAGAATAATCCAAATCCAAATCTAAATCCAATCTGACAGACAGTAACTGAACCATCAGCCATATCAGACTAATACAGTAAGACTGAATAATTACAGTTCTGTACACACACATTAAACTCTACTGTACATCAAACTGTATTTTTTATTCTCTAAGATATTACATTTGTGTTTAAGTTATGTAGCCGTATCTTCCATTTTGTGCACCATATCAGTATTATTTGCATACTATTAGTGCTCACAAGATATTTGCATAATATTAATGTTTTTAAGATTTTGAAGAGTTTTTTATATATATATATATATATATATATATATATATATATATATATATATATATATATATTTCAGTTTTAATTTTAGTTTATGTTTTGGTGATTTTTCTGTGCTCATATGCAATTTCTAGTGTATTTTACACACACACAATATAAATAATAACAATATAAATTATTATTTATCATAATTATAATATATACAATTTAGATTTTAATATGATCTATATTATTATTTATTTATTAACATTTTAAATTAGCTTTAATTTTTAGATTTTCCATTTTTATATTAAATATATTTTAAATGTGCTTTTGTAAATTTACATTTTTATTTATGTTTTTGTTTTTATTTCAGTAAATTATTTTAGTGCTTCAGGTTAAATAAATAAATACATAAATATTTCAGGGCAATAATTATAATTTGTTTACATTTGTATGTTGTCATCTAATATTTCGTTTAATTTAATATCAAGTACCAAAACTATATTTTAATAGTTTTAGTTATATTTAAAAATAAAATAAATACAGTATCTCTGCAAAACACAACCTGACATCCAATCATCAAATCATATACTGATTTATTCCTTAATGTTTTCCCATAGTTATGCAGTTATGATAATAAAAAACGGGTTATCTGAGCTCAATAACTCTTATCTTACCATGTCACCAAAATCCGACGACTCAAAGTCTGAGAGCACAGTGTCCACGTCCACCTTGAGAAACAGCCAAACATAATGAACCTGAGAGCATGTCATTTATTCATATCTCATCCATATTGTTCATGAGGATGATCACCGAAAACAGCAGTATATGGATTTGGACAACATGAAGGTGAGTAAATGACATAACTGGGTGAAATATTCCTCTAAACTAATGCATGAGACATTACATGAGACGTGATTGCGTTCAGAGCTCATGCATCACTCAGTAGTCACACCTTTATGTCTGCTGGTAAAGTGAGCCACCGGACGGCTGGCAGCCCGTCTAAGAACAGGCTCCCGGAGATATCCGGGCTGGGCGGTCTGGAGCTGTCCATCAAACGTGAGGGCTGGATGAGCTGCTGGAAGAAGAGGCAGAAGAAGTGATCCAGACGAGGACCGTTCTCCTCCTCACAGAAGCAGCTGAGGAGAGACAGAGTTCACACAGTCATCAGCTGCTGTGTCCACACACACAGACACACACATGCTCGCTCGCACGCACGCACGCACGCGCACACGCACAGACACACTCAATCACTCACTCACACACACACACACAGACACACACACACACAGACACGCACAGACACACTCAATCACTCACTCACACACAGACACGCACACGCACAGACACACACAGAGAGAGACAGAGTTCACACAGTCATCAGCTGCTGTGTCCACACTCACACACACACACACACACACGCACGCACACACACACACAGACACAGACACACACACACAGACACGCACACGCACGCAGACACACTCAATCACTCACTCACACACACACACACACACAGACACACACACACACACACACACACACACAGACACGCACACGCACAGACATACTCAATCACTCACTCACACACACACACACACAGACACGCACACAGACACGCACAATCACACACACACAGACACACACACACACACAGACATGCACACGCACACGCACACACACACACACACACTCACCTGTCAAGAGAGCCGTACATGACCTTGAGCGTTCGGACAAGTCCCTCAATCACAGTCTGCAGATAGAACAGAGGAACCCTGCGGGACAAACACACACTAAACTGAGAAACAAGCACTCAAACAATCTCTGTAATTCACCTCAAAACTAAAATATTACTGAATACCAGATGGCACAGCTCAAGGGCTTAATCCTAATAGATACATTAAATAAAAAAATCATTAGGAATTAAACAAAAACAATGCTAAAAGCCAGCAATAAAATAAGAAAAGATGAAAACAACATTTAAACTTACTTTAGATAATAATAATAATTAATATTACTGTTGTTATTATTTTTATTATTAACCCGCATTTAAAATTAACCCAAAGGCATGACATTTAAAAACGTTTACAATTTCTGATGCCTTTATATTAATAAATTAAATAAAGTTAATATATATATATATATAAAATAAGATAAAAACAGATAAAAGAACCAAAAAATTGTGAATTAAACAAAAACAACAATAAAGCTAGAAATAAATTAAAGTGTGGAAAAATGAGAAAAACAATGAAACAAAAATTATTTAATTAATTAAATTATTTAGTATAAATAATAATAATAATATTAATAAATATTGTTCTTGTTCATGTTGTTGTTTAACCCTAATTTAAAATGAAAATAACATTTAAAATAGAAATATATTGTTAAAATCTAAACCAAAAAGTGTGAACATCCACTCTCAGTAGAGATGAATAAAACTAGAAATCTCACGCTTTTGTAAAATAAAAAAGGTTTTTCTAAAAGCATTACTCGAGAGACTCGGGACACATCCTGAGAGACGACATCTTTGTGTCATTCTTTATCTTGGAGCCATAAACAGAGATGATCATGAACAAGCTGAACATCTGGGATTATGGATCCGGTTACTGAGATTACTGAGAAGATGACGTGTCATCAGACTAGCTGATTATAAAGATCAATACCAATCACTGGAGTTATGTAGATCACAGATAGTGGTATGCGGACGGGATGATTATAGAGATCAGTGTTTAGTTTCAGGAGCTGAGCTGATTATAATGACAGTTATTATAGTTATTATCTAGATTGCAGTGGGATGATTATAAAGATGAGAATGACCTGTTGGCAGGTACAGCGATCACCAGCAGATTGGATCCTTCCTTCCAGTAGCCCACATGAACCAACTGCTGCAGGAGCCACAGAGACGAGCTACAGAGACACAGAGACACGATATACAGCACCGAAACCACTCATAACTCCAGCACGCTTATTAACACGGATCATAATTCCTCAGGCAGCCAATCAGTGTATTAGACTGATTTCTGAAGATCATGTGACACTGTAGACTGCTGGAAATACAGCTGCGCATCACAGGAATAAATTACAGCTAGGGGTGTGCGATATTGAAGAAAAATGATATCTCGATATTTTTTCCATAACGATAATTAGACGGTATATTGCATAGTGTGTTATTGTGCTGATATCTGAATACCGTGCACAGCTGCAGTTTATGATATGAGCTCAGTTCACATCAGTGATACAATTAATATTTTCATTTAAGTTTAAATAGATTTTTACCTTTTTAATAAAGCCATTTTTTTCTAAAAGTCTACATCTTTTGAGTCAAATTTTTACATGTAATCAGTCATTTAAGATAATACACATTTAGGCTGTTACTAAACAAATGAAACCAGTATCATCAACATTAATCTCTGCAGAAGCTGCATCTGAAGGCGTTTAGATGTGTTCACACACTGTTTAATGCAGCTCAGAGTGATTTAACCAGTTACAAATGCATTATTTTACCTTTTAAACATTGAATACTGATATTTAAAATTATTAAAAAAATGAAAATGGACTTTAAAAGTGAAATTAAACCGCCAGCAGGTGGCAACACGTCACTGTTAATAACTGAGTCACTGCAACTGAACCGAGTCATTTAAACGATTCATTGATTCATTCAGGAACGAATCACTGAGACTCAAAACATCGATGTGGCTGTTTGGAATGATTTTTTGTCAGCGAAATGGAGCGAAAACAGGCAATATGGTGTCTAAAATGTAAGTCTCTTGATATTAACTTATTGTTTATTGAACTGTTGTATAAAATCAATACCACATTTGTAATCGTGCTTATTTTTGAAGAAAAAACTGCAGTCTTTGTGTGATTTGAATCATATGAAACGTAAATAAATACATTTTCTGCCCCCATATCTTGAATTTTGCGATCACTCTTAATGCATTTTAATACTGAATCATGCAGTGAAGGAACACGCTCCTAATTCGCACGTGCACCGTTTAACCCCTTCATCACCGCGCAGGCTAATGTATGCGTGCACCGTTTAACCCCTTCATCACCGCGCAGGCTAATGTATGCGTGCACCGTTTAACCCCTTCATCACCAGCGCAGGCTAATGTATGCGTGCACCGTTTAACCCCTTCATCACCGCGCAGGCTAATGTATGCGTGCACCGTTTAACCCCTTCATCACCGCGCAGGCTAATGTATGCGTGCACCGTTTAACCCCTTCATCACCGCGCAGGCTAATGTATGCGTGCAACGTTTAACCCCTCATCACGCGCAGGCTAATGTATGCGTGCACCGTTTAACCCCTTCATCACCGCGCAGGCTAATGTATGCGTGCACCGTTTAACCCCCTTCATCACCGCGCAGGCTAATGTATGCGTGCACCGTTTAACCCCTTCATCACCGCGCAGGCTAATGTATGCGTGCACCGTTTAACCCTTCATCACCCGCAAGGCTAATGTATGCGTGCACCGTTTAACCCCTTCATCACCGCGCAGGCTAATGTATGCGCGCACCGTTTAACCCCTTCATCACCGCGCAGGCTAATGTATGCGCTGCACCGTTTAACCCCTTCATCACCAGCGCAGGCTAATGTATGCGCGCACCGTTTTAACCCCTTCATCACCGCGCAGGCTAATGTATGCGTCGCACCGTTTAACCCCTTCATCACCACGCAGGCTAATGTATGTGTGCACCGTTTAACCCCTTCATCACCACGCAGGCTAATGTATGCGCGCACCGTTTAACCCCTTCATCACCACGCAGGCTAATGTATGCGTGCACCGTTTAACCCCTTCATCACCGCGCAGGCTAATGTATGCGTGCACCGTTTAACCCCTTCATCACCGCAGGCTAATGTATGCGCGCACCGTTTAACCCCTTCATCACCACGCAGGCTAATATATGCGCACCGTTTAACCCCTTCATCACCGCGCAGGCTAATGTATGCGTGCACCGTTTAACCCCTTCATCACCGCGCAGGCTAATGTATGCGCGCACCGTTTAACCCCTTCATCACCGCGCAGGCTAATGTATGCGCGCACCGTTTAACCCCTTCATCACCACGCAGGCTAATGTATGCGTGCACCGTTTAACCCCTTCACCACCACGCAGGCTAATGTATGTGTGCACTGTTTAACCCCTTCATCACCACGCAGGCTAATGTATGCGTGCACCGTTTAACCCCTTCACCACCACGCAGGCTAATGTATGTGTGCACTGTTTAACCCCTTCATCACCACGCAGGCTAATGTATGCGCGCACCGTTTAACCCCTTCACCACCGCGCAGGCTAATGTATGTGTGCACTGTTTAACCCCTTCATCACCACGCAGGCTAATGTATGCGTGCACCGTTTAACCCCTTCATCACCACGCAGGCTAATGTATGCGTGCACCGTTTAACCCCTTCAGGCTAATGTATGCGTGCACTCCGTAACGTAGCTGTTTGGTTTTTGCAAAATACTCGATATTGTCAAATTGCATATCGTTAAAACAACAATTACGATATTATTGCAGACGATATATATCGCACAACCCTAATTACAGCTTAACATATATTCACATAAAAAACTGTTAAATTATAATATTTTACACTGTTTTTACTGCATCAAATAAATGCAGTTTTTGGAGAGCATAAGAGATAAATATTGATAAAGCCCTCACCTGACTATCTGTCCTCCCGTGACGTTCTCCAGCATGTCACAGAGCGTCAGGAAAATACCTCGCACCGCTTTCAGCTGAAGCGCGGCTTCAGACGCCGGATACTGGAACAAAATCTCCTGCTGCAGAGAGGACAGACGAATCAGTCCTGACCCAAGTCATTTTACAGCATACATGCAGAATCATGACAACCATACATGCTTTATTCATTTTATTTGAGACCATTTTGCTAAAATAGAGGACAAAAGTGTTTGCCTTGTCAATAATGTTACAAGATAATAATACATATCTGAATAAATATGTGACCCTGGAGCACAAAAGCAGTGTTAAGTCGCTCGGGTATATTTGTAGCAATAACCAACAATACACTGAATGGGTCAAAATTATAGATTTTTCTTTTATGCCAAAAATCATTCGAATATTGAGTACAGATCATGTTCCATGAAGATATTTAGTAAATTTCTTACTGTAAATATATCAAAACTACATTTTTGATTAGTAATATGAATTGCTCAGAACTTAATTTGAACAACTTTGGTGATTTTCTCAATATTATTATTATTATTATTATTATTTGCTCCCTCAGATTCCAGATTTTCAAATAATTGTCTCTCGGCCAAATATTATCCTAGTCTATCATAACAAACCATACATCAATGAAAAGCTCATTTATTCAGCTTTCAGATGATGCGTAAATCTCAATTTTGGTTTTGTGGTCCAGGGTCACATATATTAGAGAATAAATATCTCTAAATAAATATCTATCATATATTAGAATAAATAAAGTGTGAGCATCTAACCAGAAATATTTAATTTCATATAAAATTGTAATTATTTTTTAAATAAAATCTGATGACACTTTTGTATTAATACCATGCAAGCACATCCTATAGATATTAATAAAACTAAAAAATTATTTAATTAACAAATAAAAAAATGAAGACGCATGAACTGTTTATTCATAAGGGGTTGAAGTTGGGTAAATAAATAAATACATTAATTAAATAAATGTAAAAATCTAAAATAAATGTTTATAAAATATTATGAATTTTAAAAAGCTTGAATAGTTCATAAGATTATGAACATGCATTAAGTAAATTTGGTAAAAAGGAAATAACATTTAATTATATATATTTGTTTTTGAAGTAGCATGGATTGTTGATAAAGACAAGGAACATTAATTAAGTAAATAAAATAAAATGAAACCATTAATTTCAATGTAAAAATTAATTCATAAGATAAGAACATGTATTAAATAAAATAAAATAAAATAAAATAAAATGTTTTGAAGCAGCATGAATTGTTCATAAAATTAGAAGCACGTAATAAGTACACTGGGTAAAAACAAAATACAAAAAATTAAGCATTAACTTTTTTTTGAAGAAGCATAAATTGTTCATAAAACTAGGAACATGTAAATCAGCCATCTTTCATAAGTTATGTTCCTCTTTTATAAAACACATTGACTTTAAATTACGACTAGCTCACAGCTCATAACTTGAGCCACACATATTCCCACGAGGAGCCGCTATTCTTCTCATGCGTAAACTGCAGCAGCACGAGACGCTTGAGGTTTGTCTGCAGGAGGGAACGAAGAGGAGGGACGCTTCCTTTCTCATTTTGATTAGCATGCGGAGCAGGAACGACTCAACCTGGCAACGCTTTCAGACCGCGAGCGTTTGAGTTCATGTGAGAAACTGAGTTCTCATGTCCTCCTTCAAACCGCACACGCACACACACACACACACACATGCACAAACACAGACACACACACACACACACACACACACACACACACACACACACATGCACAAACACAGACACAGACACACGCACAGACACACACACACGCACAGACACGCGCACACACACACATGCACAAACACACACACAAACACATCCACACACACGCCCACACACACACACACACACAGACACACACACAGACACACACACAGACACACACACACACACATACCCCGTCCCCCATACACACACACACGCACACACACACAGACACACACACACACACACACACCCACACACACGCACACACACACACACACACACACACACACACACACACTCTCTCTTCCAGCGTTCAGAGGTGGTCGTTTTGGCTTGAGGCAGCACTGCGGCCTGTGGTTTGAGAGCTGCTCAAACTCACACTAGAGCTCGGTGCAGTATCAATCACTGCAGACAGAAAGAGGTTTTTAAGTGAGTCTGAGAGCAACACAGGCAGATTTAGTGCAGCTCTGAACTATCAGCACCTGGTCGCATGCATTTACAAAAGCTGCTTCGATGTGTTCAAAACTCCAGCCTGACAAGCCGCCTGTGGGCCAAAAAACTGCTTCAATCTTTGTAGAGGGTGTAAATCTGTGCAAGACTAGGCCAGAGTTCCTGCAGAGTTTAGTTTTAAACGTGATCCAACACACATGGCTGCAATTTTCAAGCAAAGCCAGAGACTCTGATCCCTTGACTCGAGTGTTTAGTGTTATTAGATTGATCTAAACTTCACAGGAACAAAACAACCCTGTACCAGGGTTCAATCAAATACAAACTAAACTGAACCCGGAATAAAGCTGCAATCAAATATAACTTCTAATTTTCTTTTTAGTTTACGTCAGCACTAAAATTACTAACCTTGAAATAGATAACTTAATGAAATAATTTTTTTTTACCAAAATAGTAATATTTAAATAGAACAAAAAGTCATAAAAATGGCAAAACAACATAACAAAATGACTAAAATCTAAACAAAACAATTCAAATGAAAACTGAAAATATTAAATTAAAGTAAATTAAAAATAACAATAAAAATTATAATATGCGCATGAATAATACTAAAATATTGCTTCCCTGTATTAGGTGAATCTCAAAGGAAAACATTTAAAAACATCATATTTCAATAAAAGATTACTTAAAAAAAAATCAAAAAGGATTTTTTTTAAATATTATTTGGCATAAAGAAATTGAAGCTAACATATGCTGATTTTAATTTTAAAATTGCATTGCAATTTGCAATATAGTTTATCACAAAAATATAGGGGGAAATTAAATAGACTAGAAATAATATTTAGCATTAAATAACAAAGCAAAGTTATGAAAAAACCTTTTATGCTGATTTAAATATAAATAATGATTTAATAAATAATTATTAAATATGTAAGAAATAACTAATGTTTAATGTTTTATAGTTTAAATAATTACAACAATATAATGTCCCTCTCTTTTTTTCCCCATGCATATTATGTATTACAGTTTCAGTAACTTGTATTACTTTCCATATATATATATATATATAACTCTTTATTTACAATATTTTAACTATATTTTTAGATTGTGATTTTTTTCTTTAGAAGTGGGGGCAAAATGTGTTTAAATGTCTTGAAACTAACTGTATAATACATAAAAAACAAAACAACATTAAACATATTTCTAAGTAAAATTATCTTATTTTTGTTATGTTGTTTTTTTTTATCTACAGGTTTTGTGAAAGTCGCCCTGCTGCATTTCCACCAATCGTAACGGTTCATTCACATGTTGCTTCTCTTAATGAATTGAATTTAAAGAGGAAACTTTCCAAAGACCTGCCGAGCGTTTTTTTCCTCTCTGATGGAAAGGCAGTGAATTATTCAGACAAGCGTCTCGCTCTCTTCTCCTGTTTCCTCGTGTAAGCGGCGAGCCGAGCGGCAGCGGCACAGCAGGGCCATTCATGCTCAATCCTGGCAGATTTAACTGGGAAACTCTTTTGGATGTTAATGGATTAAGCGCTGAAAAAATCCTCACACAGCTGCTCTAGCTTTGCCCAGTTCGGAGAGGCAAGAGAGAGTCTCCGAACACTGCGCTCCTCTGAATGAAGCGCGGACTGACCTCGTCCTGCGGCGCATCGGAGTCCAGTTTGAGCGAGAGGTACATGACTATGTGTGGGACGTGTGCGATGGACATCTGGAGCTCGACGGTGTCCTCGCCCCACAGCAGCCGCACCAGCTGACTGACCGCAGGAGCAGGAGTCACCCCGGCGGGACAGACCGTCTCCAGAGTCAACCTCACCTGAGGAACAACATCAGATCAATACTGTGATGATGACAGTACAATACTCTACTACACTCACACTGAGACGAGTCTATAAAACATCAATCACTGTACTGTGTGACATATAAAGACATTGAGTTTCAACTGACATGTGACATGTTTTATAAATTATTATGTTTGTTTCTGTGAATTGTGGGGACTTACCATAGACTTCTATTACTTTAAAACTGACCAAACAATATTTTCTATACCCTTACCTTAAATCTACCCCTTACAGAAAACCTGCTTGCACAGTTGCACAGCACTTACTATGTTTAAGAACTTTTCCCCTCGTAACAATATATATATATTTTTAAAACAATAAAACGAACGCACGCACGGACTTAATAACCTTTGTAACATCAAAAAGTATTAATTTATAGGCTATTTAATTTATACAGGGAAGACTATGCAGTTATTTTATATTTGATTATTATTTATGTAGCGTACCTAAACGTTTATTTTAGACTGAGCTGAAAAACCTGAAAAGCACTGTTTATTGAACTCGTGTCTTTCTTCTATTGTATTTATTTTCTGCAATTGCTTGTAATTTGGTTATCTGTAGAAAAGATGTTTAGCACTGAGCCCATAGCATTTTTAGATTTATGTTTATTTTATATATTTTTGGTTACATTTGTGAGTTAATAAAAATGTAGAAGGTTGTTTAAAATATGTATATAATATCATAATATCGATATATCGATCGATGTACTCCCGTATCGAATCGTAATCGTATCATAGAATTTTTCTGAGGTATCGGAAAATATCGTATCGCTGGGTATGGGCATCGATATCGTATCGAATCGTGATGAACCATTCGATTTACACCCCTAATAACTCATTGAGTATGCGATTTCGAACGCAGCCAGAGACCTTGTTCGTGAACATAAAGAACCCGTTGTTGAATGATAATGATGACGCACAGCTCGGCTTGTGTAGTTTGGCTTATTTGCAGCAAACGGGTTGTACTGGGTATGTACACATAGCAGCAATACGGATGATGAGAAAATTAATGTTTTATGTTTTTTTTTACAGATAATAATGAGTCTTGTGAATGTTTATGAAACTGGGTTTGTGTTAAGGAGCCTGATGGCCTGAGGGAAGAAGCTCCTCCTCAGTCTCTCAGTTTTTGCCATCAAGCTCCTGAAGCGCTTGCCAGATGGCAGTAAACGGAAAAGATGGTTATCGGGGCGATTTGAGTCTTTGATGATTTTAGCAGCTCTGCTTTTACAGCGTTTGAGGTAGATGTCCTTCAGAGAGGGGAGAGCAGACCCTGAGATGCGCTCAGCTAAGCGCACGACTCTCTGCAGAGCTTTGCAGTCCTGGTTTGTGGCATTATTATACCACACTGAGATGCACTGAGTCAGTACACTTTCTATGGCCCCTGAATAGAAAGTTTTCAGGATAGCTGGTGAGACCCTGAATTTCCTGAGCTGTCGCAGATGGTACAGTCTTTGCCTGGCTTTCTTAACCTGTGTTTGAACGTGTGTAGTCCATGTCAGGTCCTCGGAGATGTTTACACCGAGGTACTTGAAGCTACTCACCCTCTCCACAGGGGTCCCACTGATCATAAGAGGGGTATAGGGCCGCTGCTGTCTCTTCCTGAAGTCCACGATCAGCTCTTTAGTTTTGCTCACGTTCAGAGAGAGACAGTTGTCCTGGCACCATGATGTAAGTCTCTCCACCTCATCCAAGTATGCGGCCTCGTCATCGTTGTTAATGAGGCCCAGAACCACAGTATCATCAGCAAATTTAATAATAGAAGTGGAGCTGTGAGAGGACACGCAGTCATGGGTGTAGAGAGAGTAGAGCAGGGGGCTCAGGACACAGCCCTGTGGGGCTCCTATGTTCAGGGTGATGGAGTTGGAGGTGAACTGGCCGACTTTCACCACTTGTGGTCTGGCGGTGAGGACTGTTTCCTTTGCTGTTTACTCGCCAACAACTGTTTCCTTTGCACCAAGGTCAAGCAAAATTAAACTTAAAATAATGGTATAATAATGGTTGTTATTGCCAGGGTTGTATTGCTTGGCATAACTGAGTAGGCTATAACTAATATTTTTGGTGCAACAGCCTGACATCAAGCTTAGCTTAAGTAAATAACCTCAGAAAGGCTGAATGATGACGGTGTAAAGAGATGTGGTTGTGTAAAAAGAGACTCGCATGTTGTTTCAGTAATTCAGAAACATAAACCATTTTTGCAGTTAATAATACTGTACCATTCCTCCACATCTGATCTCTTTGTGTCGGATTTCCCACATGCTAAATTATGTTGAAAGTGGCATTTGTAATGTTAAAAAAGATTTATATTTCAAATAAATGCTGTTCTTTTGAAATCAGATTCCACAAAGTTATTGATAATAATCAGAAAATCAAATCAGCATATTAGACTGATTTCTGAAGATCACGTGACACTGAAAACTGGATTAATGATGCTGAAAATACAGCTTTACATCACAGGAATAAATTACATTTAGAAATATATCAAAACCATTTTAGCAGCAATCTTATGTGATTTAAATGCTTCGGGTCTTCTGCTCATGATGGATGCATTTATTTGAATTCAATATGTTTTAAAATACAATTTATTTCTGTGATAAAACCTGAATTTTCAGCATCATTACTCCAGTTTTCAGTGTCACATGATCTCCAGAAATCAGTCTAATATGCTGCTCTGATTATTATCAATTTTGAAAACATTTGTATGCTTCATATTTTGTGAAAACTGTTTCTTCAAGAATCTTTGATGAATAGAAAGTTCAAAACAACAGTATTTATTTGAAATAGAAATCATTTACAACATTATAAATGTCTATTTTGATCAATTTAATGCATCCTTATTGAATAAAAGCATAACCCCAATCTGCCCCTGTCCAAAGAAAGACTGCTGTCAGGTTTGGTTCCTGTGGTTTAGTAACTCTTCAGGCCGGTCTTAACATTGAAACTCAACGATCAAGCGACTCTAACCTCATCATTTCACCAGCCGAGACGAAGCTCATTTTAAAAACCTCACAAGAGCACAGTTCCTCTACCCTAATATCATAATCGTCTCGCCTGTCCTTTTTTGTCCTACAGTGTAATTTGCTATCGGTTCTCGTCCTTTAATCACTTTCTCCCTCTCTCCACACCGCAGGGTAATGGCTCTTTTCCTGTGGCCCACAAAAACAAGCGTTACCGTAACCGCCGTCGCTGCCGAGCGACGCAACTCTGTAATTTTGACATTCCGTCCTCTTTATGCAACTGAGTGAACAAAACCAGCTTGAGAAGTGATCAAATGGAAAGCATTCTCAGAAAGAAGCGGCGTCTAGCTAAACACGGCTGCAGTCCGTCAGCGTTTGTCTGAACTCTACATCTTGTGTGAGTGATGCTTGCTCGGGAGAAACTCTATAGTGGAAAAGAGTTCTTTAGATATTTTAAATGTTCTTCACTTGAAGAAAAAGGGCTCTTTTAGGAACTTTTCAAAGATTCTTTGCGGAGCCAAAATTATTCTTCTATGGAACCACTTTGAAAAACCCATTTTGGAACCTTTATTCTTAAGAGTGCACTGCAAAAAAAAAGGACTTCTTAATTAAGATTTTTGGACTCGGTTGAGTAAAAATAACTAAAAATCAAAAAAGCCGAAAAACAGGACTCAAGATGTTAAGACTTGTTTCTTTCACAGGAGTGTATGCTGACTTTCTGCAATCGATCTGTTTTAAACAAGTTAACAAGTCTCCTCCGTTCACCAAGGCTGCATTTATTTGAACAAAAATACAGTAAAAACAGTAATATTATGAAATATTATTACAATTTAAAATAACTGCTTTTTTTTTTTAAATACAAAAAAAAAAAAAATCTGTTATCAAATTTTCAGCATCTTCGGTGTCACATGATCTTCAGAAATCATAACAATATGCTGATTTGCTGCTCAAGAAAAATGTCTGATTATTATCAATATTGAAAACCATTTTGCGGTGTCGTATTTTTTGTGAAAAACTTTTCCATCAGGATACTGATTAATAAAAAGTTCAAAAGAACAGCATTTATTAGAATATTAAATGTGTAGTTACATTATAAATGTCTGGACATTTGCTTTTGACCAATTTAAAGCAACTTTGCTAAATGAAGGTCTGAAACAATAAGAGGTTGTTTAAAATACTCAATGATTTCTGATCTTTATATGGCTCGAGTGAGTCTCTTATACTAAAACTGATCGATTAGAGATGTAACGGCTCATATCTCATTCATGACTGCATGAATAGTGCGGCGCACATTGCGGTCAAAGTTTAAGATCCCTAATGTTTTAAACATGCATTTCTGAAATAAATACAAATATGGTTATATGGTATTTTGCAAATGTTTTAAGTTTATATGCTTTTATTTTCAAACATCAGTTGAGCTGAGTTTAGAGCTCATTTGTGATGTGCATTCAGACTTCACACAGCTTCTGGGTTTGGGGTTTAGTTGAAGTGGTTTGGGTCGAAATCAATCACTATTCTGGCCATAAATGGAAAATGCAGTTGAAAATGGCAAATTTGAACCAACATTTTGCAACAAGCAGCAGCCTCACCAACCCAAAGAGATGAGCGGCAGCTAACGACATGAGGAAACTATCAAAGCTTAATGCACATCGACAGTCCATTTGTCTTGTTTATGACATGATTACTGCCAATATTTCAGAAAACACACTTAACCAAATTAGGTTTCATGAACTCTTAACAATTTGCAGAATCATTTGTTAACTTAAAAAATACTATTAGTCTGGAGGGTTTTAGGAAAAGAGTAATATCAAGTCAGGCCGAGCACTTACTTGCAAGCCCGAGAGGCACAGACCAGAAACCAAAACCACTTTTAGAAAGTGCTCATCAGAAATGTCTTGTTAAAAAAAACTCTCATTTCAAGCCAATTAAGTCAAATGAATCCCTTAAAAACAGACCTCAGCTCCCAAAAGGCAGAGTTGACCTGATGTGCCCTCAGCGTTTAGGGGTTTACGGGAGGTCTGTGGGCAGGAAAACTGAGCGTTTGTCTTACAAGTGATGAAAAGCATCTGAGATTTAAGATTTCTCTCTGCTTTCGTTCTTATATTTACCTCTGGGTTGAACTATTTGACTGCTGCAGACGACTACAGAGCCAAATAAACATTCTGAGCCATACATTTGTTCATTTTAATTCTTCAAAAAGACTTTGGCTCATTGCTTCAATGTTTCAAGCATTTAGTCTTAGAAAGATGCTTGTTTGCAAGGAAAAGACCCAAAAACTCGCACTCACCTGTGTGGGGCCTGGTATACATGACAAAACCCTCTCAATGTTTTCTGAAGTAACATCCACATCGTCCACAGCAACCAGGGCATCACCTACAGAAAACATGACAAAATAAACATCTGCAAACAACTTGTATCTCAATCACAAGATGCACATCAAACAGGTAGATTTGAACACTCTTCCCTTTGCGGCATGCAAAGATGTCCCTCAGTTGTTTCAGATAAACTTGGTCTAATTGCTTTAGTATGGACGGGCGTTTGGGAAACGATCGTAAAAAGCTGCTGGGGAAAGAGTTTTTGGGGTGGTGTAACCCGTTTGGAATTTCTTTGGTCTGTCTCGGGTAGAAAACGACTGCGGGTTCCCCTTGAATGTAGCTTTAGGACATCAGAAGAAAACTATTCACTGTAAATATACAGCGCAATTGAAAAAACAGCTTCCAATTGTATGATTTCATTACCAAATGTGCTAGGGACATAAAACTAGAGTGTTTAACAGGCAGTTGTGAGAGAGAATGAGCTGTAACTTGACTTAACAGATTAAAAATATATTTATTTTCGTAGGAAACTCACCAGGTGTTTTGAATGAAAGCAAGTTGCTTCCAATAAGCAACATTACGTTCTGTAATAAGTTAATTAATTGATCTATGACACACCCATTTGTGCAAATTGGTACGTATCTGCTAAACTCAATGTCCAAACATAACAAAATTTGATACACGATGACAACAGGACATTTTGAGGACACGCACCAAATTTCGCCCAATTCCGCCTATAGGGGGCGCTAAAACTGAAAAACTAGTGATGTATGCTTTCAAAACTGTGCTTTGTGAAGCTTTAAAACCTCGGTGAATCATTTGTTTCTAAGGATGTGCAACAGCGATCGAGTACTCGGCCATGACAGCGATTATCGATCATGAAATAATGTTTTTAATTGGTTATAGCAGCACTTTGGCGGCACCCTGAGCTCTGATTGTTTAGCTTGCAACAGCATGCGGTTCAAAGTATGAGAGAGAGGCTTGGCTTTGAGATCACATAGTGATGTCTGGGTTAGCTACATACATACAGTATCTGATTAATCTAATATAGGATGCGTTGGGATATTAACATTTATTAATATGCTGTATGCGCTGAATATTACCAGTCTTTAGATTAATTCTCATGCAATGCCCGTTATTTGTGATGGTTATATTGCTTTTAGATGTTTCTTTTTCAAAAATACTGATCCTATAATAATGCAGCAGTGATTTTTTTGTCATATTTGTTCAACAGTAGGCATACTTCAAATAAAATTGTTTCCGTACTTCGTTTGGCTTTGAAAACACGCAGGCGATTTTAGGAATCACTTGATAATGTAGATGAAAATATAGCACAAATCTGCCATAAACATTAATGACAGATGCATTATAATGAGAACTTTATAGAATCATTGCCCATGTTTCAGCGCACTGTTGAAAAACAGTCATGGCAGAGCTCGCTCTCTCCTCTCCTCCTCTCTTCTCTCTCCTCTCTCTCTCTCTCTCTCTCTCTCTCTCTCTCATCTCTCTCTCTCTCTCTCTCTCTCTTTTCTCTCTCTCTCTCTCTCTTTTCTCTCTCTCTTCTCTCTCTCTCTCTCTCTCTCTCTCTCTCTCTCTCTCTCTCTCCTCTCTCTCTCTCTCTCTCTCTTCTCTCATTTCTCTCTCTCTCTCTATCATTTCTCTCTCTCTCTCTCTCTCTCTCTCTCTCTCTCTAGCACGTAACTTAAAGTTCACATGCATATACATCCTTTTGTGCAGATACAAGATTTAATGTTACGTTTATATTAAGTATATAAGTTATCTGATTAATATCATAGGAAGTGTCATAGAACGGGTTTCAGTTTATTGGCATAAAGTCAGCTTCACCTCAGGCAGCTATTCTTTTTTTTAGATGCTTCTTTTTTTAATAACATTGCTGCATCATAATCTAACATCTAATCATGTGTTCATATTTTCATAGACATGTTTTCATGTCATATTTTTAACATTCATTTTCATAACAGTCTTCAGATATTTTAATTATCTCCATTACACCCCCCCCCCACCCTCCCGAGTACTCTAATAATCGTTTTTTAAACCTATCGATGGTGAAACAAGAAATTGCCAAAAATCTAATTATTCCTGTAAACAAGGCTTTGTTACGTCATTACTGTTTCATAATCTTTCAAAGCTTCAATGGCTCACCAGTAAGGCTGATCACAGTGAACCCATGAACCAGTGTCCATGGTTTTTAACTAGTCTTGGACCAAATTTGTTGACATTATAATGATACATTGGAATAATAAAAAGGAAAAGTAATAGCTAATAGTTTGTTATTGGCCTGTTTAGCCAAGCCCTCTATAAAACAAGCCTTGCAAATGAATTAAAGAACACACGTTAAACAGACACTTCGTATTTAATGCTACGTGATGATTTGCTAATTGCATTTAATAGATTACACTTTCAATAAATGATTTGCACGTGTTTATGCATGTTTGGTCTGGATTTAAACAGCTTTGACCAGCAGTCATCATGTGTTTCGAGCACTTTGAAGCAGTAGAAGTTTCAAAGATCGTACTGAACTTTTGAACTGTAGTGCAAGTCTGTAAGTAAAAATACTAACTGACCCACTCCTTGCCTAGCTGCGCTTACCGATAAGGATTTCCGCACACTTGCTAGCGGGACTGTGAGGGACCAGACCATGGATGATGAGTTTTCCCCCTTTTTTCCCTGCATTTCCTCCTGGACGGTGAACGACACCCAGCAAGGCCTCTAACAAACCGCCTCTCTCAGGAGATGCAGGCGAGGAACCGCCGAGACGTTTAGGGTTCAGATACACGCACACGTCCTTCAGACGCTGCTTCTGGACCACGACTCCAGTCCGCTGGCCCGCTTGATTCTTCAAGATAGAGGTGGGACGCTGGGAAGACCCTGCGTCTTTTCCATCAGCGGCTTTCCTTTGAGATGGTCTCCGCTTTCGTCTCAGGATCTTGGTGAACTTCTTGAGTTTTGCTTCGGTTTTGTTGCTGGAGGCCGCTTGGTTTTTGCCATTGTCTGTGATGATCTCCGCCTCCTTCTCGCTGAAGCGGACGTGATTGGTGGCAGCAGAGTGACTGGCAGAGACCTGGGCCAGCAGAGCTTCTTCCTCTCCCTCACTCAGCTCCAGATAGAAGAGCTCACCGTTCTTCTGGACGTCATCCAGCCATTCCGGCTCCAGGTCACTGTGACACAAAGAGTACATTAGAGCGAGTGATGAAACACACAATACAGTAGCTCAAAATACACAATTATGACCGTCATTATTCTCAGAACTAACTTTGCTGAGTCAGCCCAGCTTCTTTTCCTGAAATATATCCATTGCAACAGCTTTGTGAATGAATAGGAACTAACTAAACCAATTCAATCAACTTCATAAAGTAGAAATCAGCTGCAGGTTTTATTATGGGATTTTTTAAATACACTGTAAAAATACATTTTCTAAGTTGTAAATAAAACAAAGATTATTGGAGTATGCTGTATAAGAAAACAATGTCAGTCTTTCTACTTCAAAATTACATGTTTCATTAAATGTGCTGTTTCTTTGTAATTAATGGTGAAATTTACTAGAAATTTCTGGGTGAAAGCGTGTTTAAAGCCATTTTTTGTGTAGTATTTATTCACATTTTGAATAAGCTTTTATTTTATATTTTCAGTTAATGTTTTAGTCATTTTTATTTTTCCAAAGTACTCCAATTTAGCTTCATTTCTATTATTTTGGTTTTAGTCATTTTAGTACTTAATCTTATTTTTTATATAGTTTTATTAGTTAGTTGCATGTTTTATTATTTTAGTTTTAGTTAACAATAACAACACTGGACATGAACTATTCACAATTATCGCAATTCAACGATTCAAATTGAGATAAAAGCATATATTAGACTTCAACAACTGACTGATATTTACTTAGGAAGCTTTACAAATGTGTCAAATTCATTTTAATATTAATACTCCATGCACTGTAAAAAAAATTCAAGCGGTTTCTAATTATTATTTAGTAACTAGTTCCACAGAAATATTACGTTCAGTCAATTTCTGACTTCAAAGTGTTGCCTGAAATGTTATTTTTTAGTTGGCTCAAGTTGTATAATGCACGTGCACATCTTTTTATTAGTTTAGTTTACTACATTAGCAGCTAATTGGATGTGAAAATAACCATTCATTCAATGTTTTTCAAATATATTTGTGTAGACTTAATATAACATTTCCTCTAAACTAAGGCCAAGCTATAAAATTAGCTCAACTTAAATATTTGTGCCCTTCCAACATTTTATTAATTTGATTTTTCACAGTGTGTAGTTTCTCAAATGATAAGTGCAAACTACATGCAGACATATAATTGTACTAAAAATATCAATATTATTTAAACTAGTTTAAGATGAAGTATAGCAGCGTCTCACATCTCACAAACACAATATTCTGCAAAACAAGACATTTGTTGTTTTCAATGCGTGTGAAAATATTGCAGTCTCTCACTTTTAGCAACAGACTTCATTTCAGCATGAATAATGAAGCGATACATGATATAAGAGTGTCTTAAAACACAAACTATACGCTACATAAGCAAATCCTGCAGAGAAAGCCACACACACATCCCAAAGATCCTCTCCTTCATTCCAGAAAAACTCTACTCAATATTCAGCCAGACTTATGTTTTCTTCCCCATTTCTAAATTAAGCCACACTACTTTGGTGGTTAGCTCTTGGCAACCACGTCCATAAATTCACTAAAGATGGTGAATATAGCATATCATTATTTATGATGGCTGACTTTCCCAATTGGAAACAGAAAATCCCCTTAAAACCGAGAGAGGGCGAAGAATGGACAAAGTCTATTTTCCCTTCTCGAAATGAACCAAGACATGAAGAGTGTTGAACTCAAACTAGCTATAATAGATTTGACTATTTTAATACACTTAAATAATAAGCTAACACCATAATATACGCTACAGGTCTAATATGTTTACATACATACTGCACAATAATGCATTCACGATGTAAATAACAAAAAGAACGTGTCATAGTGACGCATGCTAAATGCTAGATAACTAATTAGCAATCCAGTTATTAATAATTAGAGTTTCTGAATGTGTTTATGCTCTTACTCGGAGTAATCTGAGTAACTGTAACTTGAGGCAGTTTCGCTCCCTTCTTCGTCCTCCTTATTTTCCCGTATGTCGGACTCAAACTCCGTCTCGGTTTCATCTTTAAAATTAGCCATTAGCGCATTTTTATACTCAATAAACCGAGCTCGTGCACATTTAGATCGGTTTCAAGAGACGCGTTCTTCTTTTGAACGGCTATGTTATCCTCCGCATACGGGTCTCGCCCATCTACCACGTGACGCGTTTCTCAACCAGCGATTGGTAGAATCAAGTCGTTTCTATAGCAACATGGAAGCTTTTGTTAAACAGTGTGGAAAGTATTTACGCTACGTTACGCATTATTAGAAACGACAACAACAAAATCACACAGCGACTTCAGAATCATTTAATAAGCATAATTAAAAACATATTATAATAATGGAATAGTAAATATTACGAAAGCTTCGTTTTTAAAATAAATAAGACGTTATAATGACCACTAACACTTCTAAATAAATGAGCCATTTTGTTATATTAATATAAAGTTCGGTTTTAAAGCCATAATTACTACATAATTAAGGTCTTTAAATCCCCTCCGGCATGCGAGAACAAGCTGCTCGGGGTCAATGCGATGAGAAAAGCAACAAACAAACACCTCACACAATATATTATCAAATAAATAAACCCTACGAACCTGTAAAGAAGCACACTCCGTATAGAATCAAAATCCTCCAAGTTATTAGAGAAAGAATGAAAAGATCTTCCATCCGGGCAATTATTAAACATTATTTATGCTTCATACTTATAACAAACGGTTTCACAGATATCATCCGACTGTTATATTCCTGAGTTTGAATACATTGGATATTTAATTAAGAAATGAAAGGGATTCTCTTTTGAAAGACTGTTATTTTCCAAAGAGTTGATGAGCTCCGTTTATGGCGAGTCCCGTTTCTGTAAAGAAGCAAAGAGAGAAGTATGTCCTGAGTGTTTCTCCAGACAGAGACTGACTGACTCGACAAAGACTTGTGTGTGTGTGAGAGAGAGAGAGAGAGAGAGAGAGAGAGAGAGAGAGAGAGAGAGAGACAGAGAGAGAGAGACAGTACACTGACCAAGTACAGGCTCAGTGAACACAGACTAGCCATCGAGACCGGCAGACACAGAAAGAGCTGCTTACCCAGAGAGCAAATAGAGTGTGTGTGTGTGTGTGTGTGTGTGTGTGTGTGTGTGTGTGTGTGTGTGTGAGACAGGAGAGATCGAGACCGAGACACACTTTCTCCTTCACTGTCATAAATACAGATCCATAAGAATCCTCTACTTCAACAAACTCACCAGCTTCATAAAGAACTGTACAGCTATTAGTGAAACAGATCAGATAAAGGTACTATTAGGAGAGGGACAGACAGCAGCACTAGCTGCGAGATACGTGTGAACCCGGGTCGCTCTGTATGTAAAAGTGTATCTTATACATGTTTTACCATCTACGCCGCTAGAACTAACGAGCAACATCTGTCTTATATAATATTTAGTATCCAAATAAGAAATATATAAAGTGCCTTTAAAGTGTGATATTACAATATACACATTGAAGTACAGTGCAGGTAATACATTGTAAATAAATACTACACAGATACAGAGAAAACTCAATAATTCAGTTTAATTTGAGCTCAAATTAAACACGGTTAAAATCCTGGATATGTGCTCTGTTACATTTCACTGATTTGTTTCGCCCTTAACATTCATTACTCTTACATTTTATTAGAGTATTCTGTTAAGTTGCGCATGCGTGTTATAGAGTCACATTGAGCATGCGCAGTAAATACATACGTGACGTAAACGTAAACATATACGTACATACGTGACGTCACCGGGCTACAGTCTGCAGCGAGGACTTCTTGTGTGGATCTTTTTGATGAAAGTGGTCTTCTTCTGTCACATAATGATTTTTTACAGAAGTTTAACTTTACTGTTTCTCCTGAAGAATTTGCTGATGCTATTCCTTCAGGTGTCATTACATTGTTTAAAGGTTTTAATAGAACTGTTAATACAATATTACCTCTTTGTGATCCGTTCCAAACAACAGCTTGTCTCGTACCACATTCAAGTAACAGATTCGTGCTCTCTTTCAGAAGGAAGTTGTATCCAAACCATATGTTATTCGCTATTGGAGTAATGATTCTTTGTCGTGTTGGTTCTTCTATTTTGAAGCTGTTTGAGCATCACAGCCAAACTAATTTCCCTATTATAAAGACAAAGCCTTTTAATGTATCAAAATATAAAAAAAGGATGCAGATATTTAGGCCAAAGTGGGTGAAGATAAAAATCGTTGTCATTTATTTTATCTTTGTTATTAAAAAATGAGAACAAAGACACACATTACAAATACACATAATATACAAATAAAATAAACCGTGTTTTAGTTTCAGGTACAATAGGTGTATTTAGCAGAGCATTCAAGAAACTGCATGAACAAATATACAAATAAAACACTATGTAGATAGATTCCTATTAAAGCAACTGTATTAACGTTTTTCTCTTTGAGTCAGATCGGGACCGCGGAGCGCGAATCATTTGAGTCAGATCGGGACCGCGGAACACGAATCATTTGAGTCAGTTTGGGACCGCGGAGCGCGAATCATTTGAGTCAGATCGGGACCGCGGAACACGAATCATTTGAGTCAGATCGGGACCGCGGAGCGCGAATCATTTGAGTCAGTTTGGGACCGCGGAACACGAATCATTTGAGTCAGATCGGGACCGCGGAGCGCGAATCATTTGAGTCAGTTTGGGACCGCGGAACACGAATCATTTGAGTCAGATCGGGACCGCGGAACACGAATCATTTGAGTCAGATCGGGACCGCGGAGCGCGAATCATTTGAGTCAGATCGGGACCGCGGAGCGCGAATCATTTGAGTCAGATCGGGACCGCGGAGCGCGAATCATTTGAGTCAGATCGGGGACCGCGGAGCGCGAATCATTTGAGTCAGATCGGGACCGCGGAACACGAATCATTTGAGTCAGATCGGGACCGCGGAACACGAATCATTTGAGTCAGATCGGGACCGCGGAGCGCGAATCATTTGAGTCAGTTTGGGACCGCGGAACACGAATCATTTGAGTCAGATCGGGACCGCGGAACACGAATCATTTGAGTCAGATCGGGACCGCGGAGCGCGAATCATTTGAGTCAGTTTGGGACCGCGGAACACGAATCATTTGAGTCAGATCGGGACCGCGGAGCGCGAATCATTTGAGTCAGTTCGGGACCGCGGAGCGCGAATCATTTGAGTCAGTTCGGGACCGCGGAACGCGAATCATTTGAGTCAGATCGGGAACGCGAATCATTTGAGTCAGTTTGGGACCGCGGGGCGCGAATCATTTGAGTCAGTTTGGGACCGCGGAACACGAATCATTTGAGTCAGATCGGGACCGCGGAGCGCGAATCATTTGAGTCAGTTCGGGACCGCGGAACACGAATCATTTGAGTCAGATCGGGACCGCGGAGCGCGAATCATTTGAGTCAGTTCGGGACCGCGGAACACGAATCATTTGAGTCAGTTCGGGACCGCGGAACACGAATCATTTGAGTCAGTTCAGGACCGCGGAGCGCGAATCATTTGTGTCAGTTCAGGACCGCGGAGCGTGAATCATTTGAGTCAGTTCGGGACCGCGGAGCGTGAATCATTTGAGTCAGTTCGGGACCGCGGATCGCGAATCATTTGTGTCAGTTCGGGAGCGCGAATCGCGAATCATTTGAGTCAGTTCAGGACCACGGAGCGCGATTCATTTGAGTCAGTTCGGGACCGCGGAGCGCGAATCATTTGAGTCAGTTCAGGACCGCGGAGCGCGATTCATTTGAGTCAGTTCGGGACCGCGGAGCGCGAATCATTTGTGTCAGTTCAGGACCGCGAATCATTTGAGTCAGTTCAGGACCGCGGAGCGCGAATCATTTGTGTCAGTTCAGGACCGCGAATCATTTGAGTCAGTTCAGGACCGCGGAGCGCATATCATTTGTGTCAGTTCAGGACCGCGGAGCGCGAATCATTTGTGTCAGTTCAGGACCGCGGAGCGCGAATCATTTGTGTCAGTTCAGGACCGCGAATCATTTGAGTCAGTTCAGGACCGCGAATCATTTGAGTCAGTTCAGGACCGCGGAGCGCGAATCATTTGAGTCAGTTCGGGACCGCGGAGCGCGAATCATTTGAGTCAGTTCGGGACCGCGGAGCACGAATCGCGAATCATTTGAGTCAGATCGGGACCGCGGAGCGCGAATCATTTGAGTCAGATCGGGACCGCGGAGCGCGAATCATTTGAGTCAGTTCGGGACCGCGGAGCGCGAATCATTTGAGTCAGTTCGGGACCGCGGAGCACGAATCGTTTGTGTCAGTTTTTTCTTTCTCTTTTTTTTTAACATAAACATAAAACTTAAAATCATTAACACAGTAGGCTAAAGTATAACAAAACACATAAAATACAAATCCCTTAAGAAAATGACCCATGCTTTTATTATAGGCTGTAGGCCTATGGTTGATTGGATTGATGTTTTGCTGTATGACGTCAGAGTGAACGCTCGTGAATGCAGCATTAGAGCAGCTCGTGATCAGATAACACACAGAGACGTGAAGGGTTCATTAGGAGCTTGTTGTTGGTCTTCTTTAAGCGTGTTGTATTTGCTGTTCTTGCAGTCAGTGTTATATTCCCAGCACTAATGAAGCGTGTGTCTGTCGCGTTCTGATCTTCATCTTAAACGTTATTTCTGGAGCTCGGTTGCTTTGGTCTGTTTTTATAAGCACAAAACAATATTGTCTTATATATACTTCTTTGATTATGAATGTATGTATGTATGTATATATAATTATTTTCTACAGTAGATAAACAGCTGGTGGTGGAAATATGTAACTGCAGGTTGATGTTTGAAGTCGAGTTGCTAGACGGGACTTATTTCTCTGAGGCATCACTATATGCATAACACATTTATATGTAGTCTCATCTACAATTCAGACATACTAATATGCAATAAGTATCGCTTTTTATTTCTCTTCTTTCTTACTGCTTGTTTCACTTCTGTTTTAGTCTGTATAGCCAATTCTTACTATGTGTAAGTTGTTGTTTGTTATGCATGTGTTATGTTTTTAGGATTACTGATAAACTACTGGCGTTTGATTTGTTGTCTATTTTAATTTGAGATAAATTATGTATGAATTTATTATGTCTTTATAGGTATTTTCTTTAGTTTTAATTTTAACAAATTGTATTTATTTTAGTAACGTTATTTTAACATACTACATGGAAAAAAATACATATATGTGTGTGTTTGGCGTGTGTCACGTTAGAATATTTTTTATACTCATACCTTTTGTTGTTTTAATATTTGGAAAAGTTTTTAGCTTTATTTTTGTTTTCATTTAAATGTTTAGTTTTGAAATGTTGTTGTATGCATTTGTCATTTTATTTAATTTCTCAATTTTCTTAAATGTATATATATATAGTATTTATAGACTTTTAACTTATAGTTTTAGTTACTTTTTCTTATTTGTAAGTCGCTTTGGATAAAGGCGTCTGCTAAATGACTAAAAAGTAAAGTAAAGTAAGTAAAGTATTACAATGTTCAAACGTATCTGTATTAAACTTAACGTGCTCGGTTTAACACACATGACGAGTAAAGGAAGGCTGACCCACCGAGGAGGATTGTGGGTAATGATATTATTTGCAACTTTAGTTTATGTTTTACACGCTTTATTGATCGAAATAACATTTAATTCAGCTACAAAGTGCTTAAGCATTTAATCATAAATGTATTGTCGCAAAAAGTTACGGGTTGGTGGAATTCAATACATGATGTTTAATTCACCGCTGCTTCATCAGACAATACTGAAGTCACGTTTAACTTTGTGGACTTTATCAAATAAGTCCATTTACATCATTATACACTGAATATGTGTGGTCTTTAACTATGAACCGTGTTCTTTTATAGTGATATCTCCTCTTAAAGCGAGGAGTTTGACGCGTTGTTTTACTCATCGGTTGGAAGCCGCTGCGGTGACGTCATCACGCACTACCGTCTTTGAGCCTCCTCGCGCCTTTGACCGGGTTCCCGCCGCGCGCGCTGTGAAGTTAAGACTATACTTTCAGGGATCATTTCTATAGTTTCTAACTTGGAGATGTGTTTCGAAAGTGTTGCGTTTCTCAAACCACGATGATGAGTGAAAGTGTGTTCCTCTGAGCGTGAATCGGGTGATGATCTGTGTTTATTCACGGGTAATTATCATTGATGAACGTTCATAGATTCATTACGAGTCTGTGAGGAGGAGTGCATGATCCGAGTGGTTATCTTATAGGATAAGTATGTAATATTAAATGCTATTTCTTCTAATAATCGATTTGAGGAATTTAAATCCTCTTCAATAATGTACATTACTTTTAAATATTGCATCTTGTGTAATTCACATCTTTGACCTATGATCATTTCTTCAATATACAAAAATATATTAACAGGTGGCGAAAAAGTATATATTAAGCATTATATTCATTTAGAGAACGAGCTGTACTTATTTTACACAAAAAAATATATTTAGACTTATTGAAATAAACTTCTAATCTACTCATAAATAAATTAATGACAAAAAATGTTGGTTCAGATAACTAAAATAAGTTTCTTGCCTAATTAATTTGTTTAATTGTTTAGTCAGACGTTTATACATTCATAAATCTGGGATAATGTTAAGCGTGTTGTGGAGCTATGTTAATATAATATTATATGCTATATAATATTGTTAATATGTGGCTCAGTGGTAGAGCATTGCGTTAGCAGCGGAAAAGGTTGTGGGTTCAATTCCCAGGGAACACATACTGATGAAAGCATGTATAGCATGAATGCACTGTAAGTCACTTTGGATAAAAGCGTCTGCTAAACACATAAATGTAAATATAAACAAGCGTATGTGCACAGTATGCGCTTGCATCCGCTTTCTGCTGATTGCTGAACGAGACTGACTCAGATGACCGACGGTACACATTCATTCATTCACGAGATCTCTCTCTCGTTCAGACTCAAAACAGCGACTCGGTCAGTGATGGACGTGTTCGGTCAGTGATGGACGTGTTCGATCAGTGATGGACGTGTTCGGTCAGTGATGGGCGTGTTCGGTCAGTGATGGACGTGTTCGGTCGGTGATGGACGTGTTCGGTCAGTGATGGACGTGTTCGGTCAGTGATGGACGTGTTCGGTCGGTGATGGGCGTGTTCGGTCGGTGATGGACGTGTTCGGTCGGTGATGGACGTGTTCGGTCGGTGATGGACGTGTTCGGTCAGTGATGGGCGTGTTCGGTCAGTGATGGACGTGTTCGGTCAGTGATGGACGTGTTCGGTCGGTGATGGACGTGTTTGGTCGGTGATGGACGTGTTCGGTCAGTGATGGACGTGTTCGGTCAGTAGCAACGTGTTCGGTCAGTGATGGACGTGTTCGGTCAGTAGCAACGTGTTCGATCAGTGATGGACGTGTTCGGTCAGTAGCAACGTGTTCGGTCAGTGATGGATGTGTTTGGTCAGTAGCAACGTGTTCGGTCAGTGATGGACGTGTTCGGTCAGTAGCAACGTGTTCGATCAGTGATGGACGTGTTCGGTCAGTAGCAACGTGTTCGATCAGTGATGGACGTGTTCGGTCAGTAGCAACGTGTTCGATCAGTGATGGACGTGTTCGGTCAGTAGCAACGTGTTCGATCAGTGATGGACGTGTTCGGTCAGTAGCAACGTGTTCGATCAGTGATGGACGTCAGGGGCGTAACCATGGTATAGATATTGGGGGGGTCCAAATGTGAGCCCTCCCCCAGATATTTTTTTTTAAGTTCAGTCGCGGATCAGATCGTAAAAACAAACAGGCCAGGCCATCAACGAATGAATAGAGGCTTATCAATGGAGTGGGAAGGGCGGGGACTCCTTGGTCTGTGACTCCAGCAGTTCATTATTCAGCCTATTTTCAGGGTATCATGCTAGCTACCTAGCTATAATACTGAGCCATTTAAACCTGATATTTTTTCCCATTTATTCAAAAATTGCCGCGGTATTTTTGACCATGGCACTACTTTTTAGGTGTCTACTTGCTTACCGTCTGAAAAAAAGGCGAATGTCCGCCTGTTGGTCCTGCTTCTTTCTTTTAGCTCCTACCTTCATTTCATTTAAGCACCAGTGACAGTCGGACTGAGCGGTTTTTTCAAACGATACCGCAAACCGGCGTTCACGGGCTCAACCAAGTGTACAATCGAGGGGGGGTGGTCACACAGTTTTGTTTCCCTAGTTTTTCCTAAATTGAAAGTAAATCGGAAATAACAACAGATCCACTAGGCTACAACCAGGGTTCATAAAAGGAGGGCATATCATATGTCACATATTACAATATAATAGGCCTATTATTGGGGGGGACAGATTGGTATTTTTCCAATATTCGGGGGGACACGTCCCCCCCAAAGTATATGGTGGTTACGCCCATGATGGACGTGTTTGGTCAGTAGCAACGTGTTCGGTCAGTGATGGACGTGTTCGGTCAGTAGCAACGTGTTCGATCAGTGATGGACGTGTTCGGTCAGTAGCAACGTGTTCGATCAGTGATGGACGTGTTCGGTCAGTAGCAACGTGTTCGGTCAGTGATGGACGTGTTTGGTCAGTAGCAACGTGTTCGGTCAGTGATGGACGTGTTTGGTCAGTAGCAACGTGTTCGGTCAGTGATGGACGTGTTTGGTCAGTTGCAACGTGTTCGGTCAGTGATGGATGTGTTCGGTCGGTGATGGACGTGTTCGGTCAGTGATGGACGTGTTCGGTCAGTGATGGACGTGTTTGGTCAGTAGCAACGTGTTCGGTCAGTGATGGACGTGTTCGGTCAGTGATGGACGTGTTCGGTCAGTGATGGACGTGTTCGGTCAGTGATGGACGTGTTCGGTCAGTAGCAACCGCTCGTGAACGAAAAACAACAGTTGTTGAGTGATATATGACGAGCTCGGCTCGTGTAGTTTGGCATATTTACAGCAAAGAATGAAATGTACACTTTACCATTGTACTGAAAACTGAACCAGGTGTTTTAGACTTTTTTTGTGTATTTGTTACACTTTGGACAATTCTCTCAAGATCTCTCTCGTTACTCGTTCAGTACTCAGTATAGTAGTAAACAAGTAAATAAAAGAGGTAAATTATTCCTATCAGATTGTGTTTTACTAAAGAATACACCTACCCCAACCCTAAACCTACCCTTACAGTAATGCAGATGCATTTAATGTTGTTTAGCTTAAGAAAATGGACGCAATATGGATGCGCGCATGCGCAGTTAGCCGAGGTAGGAAAATCTGACGGCATGTCAGGACACCGGCGGGCGGGCGGGCGGGCGCTCTCTCTCTCTCTCTCTCTCTCTCTCTCTCTCTCTCTCTCTCTCTCTCTCTCTCTCTCTCTCTCTCTCTCTCTCTCTCTCTCTCTCTCTCTCTCTCTCTCTCTCTCTATATATATATATAAATATCATTAATTTCTACAGTAGATAAACAGCTGGTGGTGGAAATATGTAAGTGCAGGTTGAATTTCAAGTTGCTAGACGGGACTTATTTCTCTGAGGCACCACTATATGCATAACACATTTATATGTAGTCTCCTCTAGAATTCAGACATACTAATATGTATTACAATGTTCAAACGTAGCTGTATTAAACTTAACGTGCTCGGTTTAACACACATGACGAATAAAGGAAGGCTGACACACCGAGGAGGATTGTGGGTAATGATATTATTTGCAACTTTAGTTTATCTTTTACACGCTTTATTAAACGAAATTACATTTAATTCAGTTACAAAGTGCTTAAGCATATAATAATAAATGTATTGTCACAAAAAGTTACGGGTTGGTGGAATTCAATACATGATGTTTAATTCACCGCTGCTTCATCAGACAATACTGAAGTCACGTTTAACTTTGTGGACTTTATGAAATAAATCCATTTACATCATTATACACTGAATATGTGTGGTCTTTAACTATGAACCGTGCTCTTTTATAGTGATATGCACTCTTAAAGCGAGGAGTTTGACGCGTTGTTTTACTCCTCGGTTGGAAGCCGCTGCGGTGACGTCATCACGCACTACCGTCTGTGAGCCTCCTCGCGCCTTTGACCGGGTTCCCGCCGCGCGCGCTGTGAAGTTAAGACTATACTTTCAGGGATCATTTCTATAGTTTCTAACTTGGAGATGTGTTTCGAAAGTGTTGCGTTTCTCAAACCACGATGATGAGTGAAAGTGTGTTCCTCTGAGCGTGAATCGGGTGATGATCTGTGTTTATTCACGGATAATTATCATTGATGAACGTTCATAGATTCATTACGAGTCTGTGAGGAGGAGTGCATGATCCGAGTGGTTATTTTATAGGACAAAAATTTAATATAAGGCAGTTAACCACATATTAAATTTAATGAGATATTATAACATTTGCGGTTATTTAATAACTTCACTAACAAATCGTACAGGAAAATAAAATTTGTCTCGAAATATTCATATATTTACAGATTTATAAATGACCTGTACTTCGCATTACACAAATACACCAGCAGGTGGTGTCAAAGAATGTACTATGTGTTATGTCTTAACGAACGGGCTTGTATTTACTTATTACAAAAAAACAGATTTTGGCTTTATTAACATGAATGCCTAATCCTAATACTCATAAATAGATGAATGTCTAAATAATTGAATCAAATGGCCAAAACATAAGGTTTACTTCCATAATTATTTTGTTTTTATTGTTTAGTCAGACGTTTACACATTCATAAATCTAGGATACTGTTAGAGCTAGAGTGTTGGATTAATAATATATTAACATGTGGCTCAGTGGTAGAGCATTGCGTTAACAGCGCAAAAGGTTGTGGGTTCAATTCCCAGGGAACACATACTGATGAAACGTAAAGCCTGATGCACTGTAAGTCACTTTGAATAGAAGCGTCTGCTAAATGCATAAATGTGAATGTAAACAAGCATTTCTCTCATTACTCGTTCAGTACTCAGTACAGTAGTAAACAAGTAAATAAAAACAGGTAAATTGTTCAAAGTGCAAAATATACCACAAAACTAAGTCTAAAACACAGTAGTGGGTCAGTTTTCATTATAATGGTCAAATATAATTTTCTGCAAATAAGCCAAAATACACGAGCCGAGCTGTGCGCCGTCATCATCATTCAACAACGGGTTCTTTATGTTCACGAACGAGCTGCATCTGTTCATTCAACTCATTCACGAACGAGGTCTCTGGCTGCGTTCAAAATCACATACTCAATGAGTTATTAGGGGTGTAAATCGAATGGTTCGTCACGATTCGATACGATATCGATTCTCATACCCAGCGATACGATATTTTCCGATACCTCAAAACATTCTACGATACGATTACGATACGATACAGGAGTACATCGATCGATATATCGATATTATGATATTATATACATATTTTAAACAACCGTCTACATTTTTATTAACTCAAATATGTAACCAAAAATATGTAACATGAACATAGATCTAAAAATGCTACTATGGGCTCTGTGCTAAACATCTTAGATAATAAGTACTAGTATCTAAAATATAAGTACTAGTATCTAATAAATAAGTACTAGTATCTAATAAATAAGTACTAGTATCTAATAAATAAGTACTAGTATCTAATAAATGAGTACTAGTATCTAAAATATAAGTACTAGTATCTAAAATATAAGTACTAGTATCTAACAAATGAGTACTAGTATCTAACAAATGAGTACTAGTATCTAACAAATGAGTACTAGTATCTAACAAATGAGTATTAGTATCTAACAAATGAGTACTAGTATCTAACAAATGAGTACTAGTATCTAACAAATGAGTACTAGTATCTAATAAATGAGTACTAGTATCTAATAAATAAGTACTAATAGCATGAAAATAGATGCCAGTACGGCTTATAGATTAAATGTTAAAACGGCTTGCCATAGTAACACCCATGACGACTAAAGCCTGTTCTCCTCGAAAAGAAAGACCGACACAACGAGGAGGATTGTGGGTAATGGTCTTATTTGCAACTTTAGTTTAGTTTTTACACGCTTTATTAAACGAAATAACATTTAATTCAGTTACAAAGTGCTTAAGCATATAATAATGAATGTATTGTCACAAAAAGTTACGGGTTGGTGGAATTCAATACATGATGTTTAATTCACCGCTGCTTCATCAGACAATACTGAAGTCACGTTTAACTTTGTGGACTTTATTAAATAAATTCATTTACATCATTATACACTGAATATGTGTGGTCTTTAACTATGAACCGTGCTCTTTTATAGCGGTATCTCCTCTTAAAGCGAGGAGTTTGACGCGTTGTTTTACTCATCGGTTGGAAGCCGCTGCGGTGACGTCATCACGCACTACCGTCTTTGAGCCTCCTCGCGCCTTTGACCGGGTTCCCGCCGCGCGCGCTGTGAAGTTAAGACTATACTTTCAGGGATCATTTCTATAGTTTCTAACTTGGAGATGTGTTTCGAAAGTGTTGCGTTTCTCAAACCACGATGATGAGTGAAAGTGTGTTCCTCTGAGCGTGAATCGGGTGATGATCTGTGTTTATTCACGGGTAATTATCATTGATGAACGTTCATAGATTCATTACGAGTCTGTGAGGAGGAGCGCATGATCCGAGTGGTTATTTTACTATGAGTATCAATAATTACAAGTTTACACTTGGCTTCAAACCTTAAAAGAAGTTTGATTAAATCATAGGTTTAATAACTGATTTTATTGACAAGTTCTTTATTAGTAATTCTCCAACCGTACCTGCATTATCTGTATCGCTTAGTTGAAGAATCATGTTATTATTAATATAATTACGCTTCATTTTTGTACTGTTTTCATTTTGAGAAACCTCAACATATATATAGAATAACCGTGTTATAATAATAATAATCCGTGATTTACAGTGATTATATAATAGCCACGACTTTAAGCTGTTATTAATTATTATTAACAACGCTTCTTGAGGCTTATTGCTTTATTAGATATTTAAACAATAATAATGCTGTAATGCATTCATTAAGATATTCTATATACAAATTGTGTTTTAAATGCCACGTTAAATCAAGGGTTGTGCACCAATTAAATATTTAAATCTTTATATATGTATTTCTGCTATCTCTAAACATCTACTAAAAGACACTTAAATGTGATTTCAGAAACTAATTGACTGATTAAAACGATGTAAATGCAGCAATAAATGTCACACGTTTTAGAAACAATTGCAAAATGCTTTAATGAAAGTCTGTCAAATGTATCCAATGCTACCGAACATAATTAAACACCATTAAATATGAATGTTTCTGTGTTTAAGGTTATTCATAAGCACCGCTTGTGTTTGTGTTATTAGGCGACCCAGGTTGATCAGAAGATTAAATAGCATTCGCCTTTTTAAATTATACACATAACGATTGAGATTAAATAGCATTCGCCTTTTTAAATTATACACATAACGATTGATTCAGTTAATAAAAAATGAACTTAAATAAAAAAACTGACCCAAGATCAGTTAAAACAATTAGACACTTGTTAATGGGTTCACCAGAGCCATTATCCAATCCTCTCCGGCGGCAAAACAATAGATTTCATTGGCGCATTAATATTTTAGTTACACTTTATTTTTTTAAACCACATTATATTTGACAAAAATGGCGTTTTGAAAGAATATAAAAGTAAGGTGTTTAAGTAGTTCACTCAAAATTAAAATGAGCTGAAAATATGTTATAAAGATGGATTTGTTTCTTACAAACATATATTTTAACATCACAAGACATTAACTGATGGACTGGAGCGGTGTGTATTACTGTGATGTGTTTATCAGACTCTCATTCTGACGGCACCCATTCACTGCAGAGCATCCTGATGCATCCTGACACTGATGCATTTCTCCAAATCTGTTCTGATGAAGAAACAAACTCATCTACATCTATGATGAACCGAGGGAGAGTAAATTCAGCAAATCTTCATAATGGGTGAACTATTCTTTTATACATGCAAAAATAAACACCGTTACGTGGCTATTCACAAGCTGTTTTAATTACGGTGTAAATGCTTGGAAATTATATTTAACATTTTCAAGTCCATTCATTGCATGCAAAACACCCAATGATCTCAATTAGCTTTGTGTGTGTTTTTTATTATAACACAAAGTCTCATCTTTCTGTAAATTTGGAGATCGAATACAAACAAGAAATGTGTTTTGCACTCTTTTATTTGTGGTGAGGTAACTATTCGCCTCAGTTCAAGCAGCATGTGAATCAATTATATCTTCCTCTTTCATATTTGCATCATTAAATAAATGAATAAATATTGAAATGCATATTGAAAAAATGTATACAAACGAATATGTCATGAAATCGATCAATTAGTTCAAAAATATCTATAAGCCTACGTGTTATTGCTGATTTTTGTGTTAAGAATTATTTTTTTCAGAGTGTAATTTTCACATTAATTTTGTGAAGGAAAGTGGTTGCAATCAATGTATTTTGGCTACATTTAAAAAAATGAATTAAGTTGGCTTTCAACATTTTTTATTTATTTATTTAGGCTAAAATAAAGTGTTTGCAACCACTTACCTTATACATTTATTATCTTTTTTTTCAGTATGTCTGCCAAGAGAGAAAGTCTCGCGACCCCCTACAGCAGGGCTTCTCAAAGTCCGGATCCGGCCCGGGAGCGAATTCAATCCGGACCCGCCTCCACTTGATATTTCAAGAGGTCTATCACTCAGACCTCCGCGCGCGCACACACACACACACACGGGCGCATGAACCAGTGTTGCAGTGATTACAGACTCTTTTGTAAGACAAAGCACATAGCGACATTTTGGATAAACCTTAGATTTCATCCAGTAGAACAGTGTCACCGGTTTCGCCCCGCGAGCGAGGTTTCACCTGATGACGTCATGCATATGATAATTAAGAATATATCAAGTTGAATTGTTATATAAAGTAATAAGCATGTTTATAAAAACAAGTTTTGTAATAACAGTTATTTCGGACCTTTTGACGTTGATGATAATTCCCAGATTAGAGTATTACTAGACTGTCTGTCTAAAGTGAACTATCGAAATAAAGTGTAACCTGTAATTTTAAGATTTAAAGTGGTAAAGTCACTCTAGTCACGTGTGAGAGGAACATGAACATACACCTGTTACAGTCAGATTATCAGGTAAATTAACATGATCACCTTTATTTCGTTTGATGAGCTTCTTTCTCCTCGTTTCTCTTGCTTCTCTTGGCCTCCTGCCTCCTCTCACAGTTCCGCAGGACATTCTTCTGCAGAAGCAGAGAAACAAGTGACGCAGAGAAATGAATTCATCTGTGTATTATCATGACTGCGCGTCAGTTTACAGAGCACGTGGTCTCCTCTCGGTCACGCGCGCGCGAGCTCCGCATCGATGCGCGGCATCTCCAACAAACCGTCGTTTACGACTTCTTCTGCACGACTAATTAGCTCATTTTAAAATGGGGCCTGGCCACATATAACCAAAGGCCTATAAAACCTGAACGAAAATCCAAAACTTTACGAAACTGGGTGAAAACATGTTTCAGATGACTCTTAACAAACATGAAAAGTTTCATGGAGATCGGACCATAGGTGGCGCTATAACAGTGAAAAAGGCCTCAAAACACAGTATTTCTAAGGTAAATGACCTCAAATCAATGCAGTAATATTCTCTAGACTCTCTAGATAAATAATTATCAATTAACAGTTGAACATGTGTGTGTGTGTGTGTTTCTGTGAGCCTGTTGTCCATTTTCGATGTGTTTCACTGTCAGCTATGAATCAAGGTTGGCCTACACCATAAAAGCACACCCTGATGCCCTCAAAGCAAGAACCCCGCTTATTGCTGCTCGCAGCTATATTTGTTATTATTATTTTAGCTGTCAGATTATCATACAGTATGTATCAATGAATAACACATGTTTGGCTGTTGTGGGTGTGAATTAACATTGCTTTCTGATCACTTTATTGTGCACTTTTTTTGCACAAAAATGAGCTTTTTCTTACTGTGGACATTGAAAATGATGCATGTGTTCCCCCGGGGGTTATCAGTTAATTTCTTGATTGCCATTTTGAAAAGGTTCCTGGTCATTTTAAGCATATTTTCTGACTGTCTTTAACGCATTTGCCCTGTTTTGATCCATGTTCCTGTGAAATTTATTTATATTTATTACCTTTTTTTAATCATTATTTTATTTTGAGGAGATAAAAATGGTCCTTATTAATCTTGATTGACATGGTAATAAAATCATATCACATTATTTTGGCAGTTAAAATTTTGGGCTGTTTTTTGTTGAAGTGGGCGGGTTTTGGTGAGCTTTTGGGCTGGAAATCGTCAACCCGATCTGGCAACACTGATCTCCAACAAACCGTCGTTTACGACTTCTTCTGCACGACTACAGCGCTCTTCTTCCATTAGGTTTAATGTATGAAGTGGGATGGGTGTATATTCCCCACAGAGCACCGACAATCACATAAAATATACTTCGAATATAAATATAGGCGATGTCACGATAAGACGAGGATGAGTAAACAAAGTGAAAGTAAGTTTGACGTTACGCTACTGAAGGCCAAACTGAAAGAGGAAGCAAAGCATAACTGAAATACCTTAGATACATAAATATCTAAATACCTAAACCCTTTCATAATACTTGTAAACCACACACAACACCTTATATTTAGGTGTGTTGTCTCGCGCTACTCGGTCGCACTGTGATGACGTCTCCACCACGCTGTCGCCGCTGTAAGCATTGCACAGCATAAAGCTAAAGTGGGAAAGTGTTCATTTATTCTCTCCTGTTAAACATTTTCTTAGTAAGTTTAAGAAGGACATTGACGTTAACTGCTCTTTTTGCTCTTTACACTTGGAAACTGTTCCACACATCTTCTTGGCGCTGTAGTTTTGTTAAAAGTTATGGTATGATGTCTCTGTATTTATCTCACAAAAAGGTACTCTGCTTTTTGAAAATGTAGTTTTTGGATATTTTATTCAAGATAATGTGAATAACAAAAACATCTATTTGTTTTATTAGTTCAGTTTCACATTCATTGGTGTAAATGATCGGTGTAACCCTGTTTCACAGTGTTTAATAAAGAAAGATATTTTTGTACTATTCAAAGTAGCACTAATAGAAATTATATCAAAACTTCATGTAATGTAAAGGCCATGCATGTTTCTAAGTGTAGATTTATTTTAAAGTATATAATTCATATTGTTTATTTAATTGTTTTGGCTTTATATTGTTCTGTATGTGTTGTTCAAGGCATAATAAAAAATAAAAAAACAGCATAAAGCATCTTTTTCTCTCATATTGTGTCTTAAAGTTGCATAACTCCTGTTCACCATCTCTATTTGGATGTCTTGATTCATCTGTAGATTTGTTTGTTAAGCTGTTATTAATAATACTAATAAAGTAACTCTTTACTGGGCCCATAACCTGTTGGCCAAAAGAGCTGGGAATGCAGGTGTCCTGACATGTTATCATCCCGTCAGATTTTCCCCCTCACATCGATATTGCATCCTTTTTCTCACGCTGAACAACAATATTTAATGTGTGTGCATTACTGTAAGGGTAGTTTTATGGTTGGGGTAGGTGTAGACGTTAATAAAACACAATCTAATAGGTAGAAAAATAATTACTGTTGGTTTCCGGTACTAGATGTATCCTTTCTATCCACAACCGTGAATATAACACGTAATTACTGTACGTGCATTACTGTAAGGGCAGGTTTAGGGTTGTGGTAGGTGTACACATTAATAACACAATCTAACAGGTAGCATTTTTCGTACGTCTCACTGTTTTAATGGGAGGTAGCACAAATCGACAGAACACCGGTTCTCATAACGGAGGAGATAAACACATCAAGTTTTCGGCCTGCAAGCACTTCGCATTGAGAATGAGCGGTGGCCGTTTATTAATGATTGTTACCGCACACACTTCCAGAAACTAGGTCACAGGGTCAATCGAGAACATATATGACATAACTCAACAGCATCAATAACAGAAGAAGACAAATTAAGCTGACAGTCGTGGTCAGAATTATTGGCACCCTTGGTGAATATGATCAAAGAGCAATAAATCTAATCAAATTTAGTAAATGAATCTCCCACAATACATGTGTTTTGGATAATGATTGATAACGAATGAGTCTTGTGATTAGGTAATCGCATGATTAGGCTCTTGTTTAAACTGAAATCATGCATTGTGACATTTAATATGCAAGAAAACCTGCTGGGAAATTATTTATTGAGAAAGACACCAACTTTTTATAGAAAATATTTATTAAAAAACATAATACATACATTCCACTGTTTTTAGGGAAACGACAATTACATGCAACACTAAAAACTTTGATTGTATCAGTATAAAATTAAAACAGTTAATCAATCAGTGTATGAGGTATATGTGTGTAGTGTAGCAGACACTTCATAACTGTCAGGACAAACACATATTAATCAAAACGAGAGGCTTACAATACAAGACAAGCAGAAATCTTATTCTGAAGAAACCAAACAGATGTCAGAGAGACCAGTGCTATAAACTCTGGAGTCTGGAGAGTAATGGAAATCAAAGGGTTACGATATAATCATCCTCTACTCTTTCTTTGTCACTCGCTCCTTTCTCTCAATGAACAGAATGAGCTTCTTAACCCACGGCGTCCTGGGGTTCAGACAGATCCTCTCTCCACTCGACAAACCGGCACTGAACACAGAATACAGATAGATTATATTAATGAAGACTTTTCACTACAGGTGAAACGCTTGGGGTCAGTATAAAGCAATGAATGGGTTTATTAGCAAGGATGCATTTCATTGTTCAAAAGTGAAAAGCTATTTTTTTATGTTACAAGAAATCAAATTAAATGTTGAGCTTCCTATTCAATATTACGCAGCACAATGGCTTTCTACATTAATAATCATAATAATACATGTTTTTTTGAGCCACAAATCAGCATATTAATGATTTCTGAAGGATCATGTGACACCGAAGCAACGCTGAAAACTCAGCACAAGAATAAATTACATTTCAAAATGTTTCAATAGAAAAAAGTTATTTTAAATGGAACAATATTTAATTTTTAGTTTTTTTGATTTGTCAGTTTTACAGCATTTTTGATCAAATAAATACAGCCTTGGTGAGCAGAAGAGGCTAATTTCAAAAACACCTCGGCAGTGATTTTGGTTAAAATTAAAATTATTGATTTTAATCTCAAGGTGAGTATTCATATGCAGCCCGATGTATGAATATATGAGACCCTGGAGCACAAAAGCAGTCATAAGCAGCACGGGTATATTTATAACAATAGCCAACAGTACATTGTATGGCTCAAAATTATATATTTTTCTTTAACGCCAAAAATAATTAAGATATTTTTTTCAATAAGAGTTCAATAATTCAATGCTGCATTTAAAAATACAGTTATATTTTAATATTATATGACACCATATTATTTTACGAACAAATCTAAAATTAACATATATCAAATATATTTTGTGCCAAGATTTGACGACACAATTTAGCATCGTGATTACGTAATGATGTCATCGTGCAATAACACACGTTTTAGCAGCTTCCCTGGAAAAGCGCTGGTTCACTCTCGTGAGAGGTGACGTGAAATGCTTCGAGACGCGTCACTGGTTTGTGGAGATACGTACATGACCTCGGTGGTCTTGCAGTGTGGTCCTCTGGGCAGGATCTCCACGCGGCGCAGGTCTCTCTGAGGGATGATCCGTGACTCCAGTCTCAGACACACACAGCGGCTGTTGTAACCCGCGCCCAGAGGCTGCACGGCTGGGGAGGAACGACAGCACTGTCAGTCGACTGGGCAATTACACAACTCTACACTGACATGTGATTTAACGCTCTTGTGCAGAATAGTACCCTAGTGTGCCAAAGTTTTGAGGAAATGTGAAGCAAGGTCAACACGGTTCACAGAAAGATGCTGAAGGGACTCACATGAGAGTCACCGGCCACATTTAGAGAGAAACATACATGACTAGAAATATTGGGGAAAGTTACTTTTAAAAGTAATGCATTACAATATTGCGTTACTCGCTAAAAAAGTAACTAATCACGTGTCTTTTTTTATGGAAAGCAATGCATTACGTTACTTCTGAGTGACTTTTTTCATTTCTGGGCATGTTTGTTTTAAGATAAAAAGTTGTTTTCCAAATGTAAACGCCGTTTCACTATAAAAGTGAATTGAATATGTTTCAGGCCTGTCCTGCTGGAGAAACTTTACATGGTTTCTGTTGCCGGTGGATCTGGTTTCGACCCGGTAGACCTTCAACAAACCAGCTAATTAGTGATTTAAGTTAAATATCCCTGCTAAAACAAACAAACAAAAACAATAGAAACCATCACAGAAATCCTAAAGGTTTCCAATACAATTACAAACCATCAAGTTTTATCCATTAAAACCATTTAAAAATGTTTCCTGAAGTGTGTTTTGGGACATACTCCATTAAGATGTAGTGATTTTAACAAGCCACCAATAAAAGGTGACCAATTACCAGTAGATACCAACGGGGTCCATTACAGTTTCCATTAAAACCAGTACAAGTCCCATTATAACCAGCAATAAAAGGTGACCAATTACCAGTAGAGACCAACGAGGTCCATTACAGTTTCCATTAAAACCAGTACAAGTCCCATTATAACCAGCAATAAAAGGTGACCAATTAATACCAGTAGAGACCAAAGGGGTCCATTACAGTTTCCATTAAAACCAGTACAAGTCCCATTATAACCAGCAATAAAAGGGGACCAATTACCAGTAGAGACCAACGGGGTCCATTACAGTTTCCATTAAAACCAGTACAAGTCCCATTATAACCAGCAATAAAAGGTGACCAATTACCAGTAGAGACCAACGGGGTCCATTACAGTTTCCATTAAAACCAGTACAAGTCCCATTATAACCAGCAATAAAAGGTGACCAATTACCAGTAGAGACCAACGAGGTCCATTACAGTTTCCATTAAAACCAGTACAAGTCCCATTATAACCAGCAATAAAAGGTGACCAATTAATACCAGTAGAGACCAAAGGGGTCCATTACAGTTTCCATTAAAACCAGTACAAGTCCCATTATAACCAGCAATAAAAGGGGACCAATTACCAGTAGAGACCAACGAGGTCCATTACAGTTTCCATTAAAACCAGTACAAGTCCCATTATAACCATTAAAACTAATTCTGTGAGGGTTTCTATTGTCTTTCTCAGCAGGGATGATAAACGAATCGTGAAGATGAAGCTTACCATCGGACAGAACGATGCTGGCTCCAATAACGGTGAACATCAGGAAGGCGTTCATGATGGATGAAGCTTCAGTCGATGTCTGTGGAGAAACTCTGAAGATAATATGCTGCTGCACAGCTTTATATGTTATGATTTTAAAGGCCTCGTGATCCACAAAGTAGTGCTTTTATTTCACTTCCCCTAATGGCTCTGTGTGTGTTTATGTCTATTGGTGTGCGTGTGAAGGCTCGTGTGTATATATGTGGTTTGAATCGGTTCACATGTTCATCAGCCGAGGGTCATCTGGACACATCTCATGTTCGGCTCGGTTACCACGTTCAAAAGCCCCTGGAGTCCCAGACGCTTTTACCCAAAAATGATGCATTAGTGCATGGTTTGCATTTGACTGCTTACCACGGGTGGAACATTTCTTTAATATCCCACACATATCAATTAATTGTTCATTATAAAATATAAAATTAGAATATATCATTATATGAATATTGCATATTTTATTAATATATCATTAATTCATATTAATGATTAATAATTTATTTATTTATTTATTGCCAAACACCTTAGTTGTTTGGAATTTGCTTTGGTGAGCTCATCAACAATAATAACAAACATTAAAATACAAACATAAACATAAATACATACACGGCTATATGTGTCCCATCAATTATAAGGAGTGAAATACAGATGCATAGACACCAGAGGAATTGAGAGCGTGAACAATCCTACAATAAGTGCTGTTCAGAAACCGTGTGGACTAGTTTTAATTGCTCGAAGGCGTCTGCCTGAAGGAAGAGGGGTAAAGAGGTGTCTGGCTGGATGTAAAGGATCTTTAGGATTTTTAAGCCTTTTTTCTGCAAACGTGAGACATAAATCTCATCAATAGTGGGAAGATCATAACCAATAATTTTCAAAGCAACCCGAGTTATATTATTAATCTGACTTCTCTGCTGAGCTGTGGACCTACCAAACCACACAATAAGTGAAAAAGTCAGCACGCTTTCAATGACAGCTCTATAAAAACTGAACATACCAACTTTAGATATGCCAAACTTTTTAAGCTGTCTTAAGAAAAAAAGCCTTTGATGAGATTTTTTGATAATGCCTCTTAGGTTGTCATCCCACTTTAACGTTGCAGAAATTGTAGTCCCGAGAAACTTAAAACATTGAACATTTTCAATGTCCTGACCATTAATATTCAATGGCAAAACAACATTTGTCCTCCGTCTGAAATCAAACACCATTTCCTTTGTTTTTAGGACATTCAACTCCAAATTATGAGTGCAACTCCAATCAAACAGTGTAGAAACCTCCCTTCTATAGTCCGATTCGTTATCATTTGTTATTAAACCAATCAATGTAGTGTCATCTGCAAACTTAAACATTTGCACTGAATTACAATGTGAAACACAATCATTCGTGTATACAGAGTACAATAATGGTGACAATACACATCCTTGTGGGGCCCCCACACTTATTGTCTTAAGACTTGAAAGTATATAATTAATTTTAAGTTAACTACTTGGGTTCTGTTCTGCAAAAAATCCAAAATCCAGAAAGCAAGGGAGTGTTGAATCCCCAATTGCTTCAACTTATCAAAAAGTTTAACTGGAATAATTGTATTAAATGCCGATTTATAGTCCACAAAAAGGACTCTGACATAAGTATTAGGGGCTTCAAGATGTTGCAAAATTGAGTGGATACACAGAGCCACAGCATCATCAACCGACCTTAGCCTTATAGGCGAATTGGTGAGAATCCAGACAGATTTTAGAAATTAGATACCTAAGCACCAATCGCTCAAAAATTTTCATAGCAACTGAAGTTAGGGCCACTGGTCTGTAATCATCTAAGCAACTAATATTTGACTTTTTCGGCACTGGAATTATAACAGCTGCTTTAAAACATGCTGGGACTCTGCATACTCTTAATGACCAGTTAAATATGTCAGTGAGTACTGGGGCAAGGATGAACGCACACCACTTCAATGTTGCAGATGATATGGAGTCAGGGCCTGCTGCCTTTCTGCTGTTCTGCCTCTGCAGCAGATTCCTGACTTCATATTCCTCTATTTTAAAAGAAGGACTCATAGTACAGGGCAGGGAGGGCATCACCGGCTGACCAGCCTGTCCCTCCACTGTGTTTTCAAAGCGACTATAGAACGCATTAACTTCATCAGGCAATGTAATATCATCAGAGATAACTTGAGATTTTATCTTATAGCCTGTGATCTGCTCTAAACTTTTCCATACACCATAAGTGTCATTGATCTTCAACTTATTTTCTAACGTACACTTATAATTTCCTTTTGCCTTTTTAACAGCTTTTACAAAGTCGCCTTTAATGATTTTATAAAGCTCTTTATCCCCACTCTTAAATGCCTTGTGCTTCTCCCTCCATAATATTTTAATTTCCTTATTAAAACATGGCTTATTATTGTTATATATATATAGTCACAGCCTTAGAAGGTACACACACTGCCTCACAAAAAACTTATATATGAGGTAACCACCTCGGTGTACTCATTCAAATCAACACATGACTCTTTAAAAACAGACCAATCAGTAACCTCTAAACAGTCCCTTAGCATGTCTATTTCCTCCACAGACCATTCCTTGACCACTCTCTTAACTGGTATAATACGTTTAGATTTACATCGATAAACAGGAATGAGAAAAATCAAATTATGGTCTGATTGCCCCAATGGAGCACAAGACACAGAGTGAAAAGCATTAGGAAACACACAATAACATTGGTCCAAGATCTTATCCAACTTAGTCATCACTTTGATCTGCTGTTTGAATCTGGGCATGATCTTCCTCATATCAACATGATTGAAGTCCCCAAGAAACAAAATTGTTGAATCTGGATATGAGTTTTCCAACTGCATTATATGGGCAGCCAACTGTTGAGCTGCCTCATTAGCTGCTGCTTGAGGTGGAATATACACAGCAACCAAGATAACAGAAGTAAAGTCTCTAGGCAGATGAAAAGGTCTGCATTTAATGGTTAACAGTTCCATGTTGGTAGAACATACCGTTGAAATTACCTTTGTATCCCTGCACCACCGCTGATTTACATAAAAACACACGCCTCCTTTACTCTTCAATGAACTTGAAGTACGATCCGCTCGAAATAAGTAGAATCCCCGCTGATGTAATGCGGAATCCGGGACACTCTCATTCAACCAGGTCTCGGTGAATATATAAATAACATTAATTAATTAATATGGATAGAAATAATAATGTTAACACAAAACATGTTATAAATGTTAATCAATTAACCAACATGTTAATAACTTGATATTTATATTAATACTTGCTTTTGTATAATTAATATTTAGAAGCATTGACGTTACATTTAAGCATTTAATTGACGCTTTTATTCAATGACACTAATAAACAAGCAGTTCATTAAAGTTAATAATCATAGACTGCCAGTCATACTAATACTGATTAAATATTACTTTGATATTTGTATTGTGATTAACATTTATATTTACATTTGATTGGATTATTTACTTTTATTGGATCTATCTATCTTTGTATCGTTTTGTCTATCAAATCATATTTATCTATGACATATATAAAACTGTTTATCTACAGTATCTCACAGAAGTGAGTACACCCCTCACATTTTTGTATATATTTTATTATATCTTTTCATGTAACAACACTGAAGAAATGACTCTTTGCTACAATGTAAAGTAGTGAGTGTACAGCTTGTATAACAGTGTAAATTTACTGTCCCCATAAAATAACTCAACACACAGCCATTAATGTCTAAACCGCTGGCCACAAAAGTGAGTACACCCCTAAGTGAAAATGTCCAAATACTCAAGTACTCCAGAGTGCAGTCTGGACGGGCGGGGCGACACTTGGGGCGGGGCAACACTTGGGACGGGGCGACACTCGGAGCGGGGCGACATGTGTCGCTCCACCCACCCCCAATTCCATTGGTTTATACGGCAAATCTTATTGGTGTAGACCCGAGCTTGTGCATTCCTTTGCTTACGATTTTGTAAAATTGATTTGACCATATTACAGAAATATTATGTGCTAACTCTAGAATCATAGGCCTATCTTAATTATAATCTGTTTAGTAACAATGGTCATTTTAGTCAAGTGAAGTCATTGTTTACAAATAAGCTCTTGATGACGGCACCTCCGGGTTCTTCATTCATATTTCCTTGAGCATCGGCAGGCCGCGGATCAGCACTAAATTGGGATTTTATACGCAAATAATGATAATTTGCTGTATTTTAGAAAGGGACAAACACGAACATAAGCGGATGATTTTGCATTTTAAAGCACAACCGTTTTTTGTTGTTGTTTAAAGAGATGAGTTAAGTTTCTCAATGTGTCACAAACTTGTAGGTTATTAAGTGCAAATAAATGTTTTCATGAGAAGCTCAATGTTTCCTTGTTTATATCTTAATAAAATATTTGAGCATATATTGACACATACAGTTTTTAAAGGCTTCTATCTTATAGTAAATAAGTGTCCGTGACATCAAATATTACAAATCTATGTGGATTTATGCATCCACCTCCTCATTGTGTGCGCGTTTAATCTGTGTACGGGATGAATTTAGATTCAGTTATTAACACTCGATCAATGTCGAATATTAAAATCACTCGGAGCTGTAAATCTGAGCAACATGAGCACTTTTAATAAAAGACCCTCTCTGTGATTGATATTGTTTTATTTATTAAAGACTATAATACAAATCTAAAATCAGTAGGCCTAATATAATACAGTGATTCCTGGTTCTTCTTAAAGGATTGAGCCACAAAACCAGTCATTTAATTTGTGCATATAGCCTAAATATAAAGTATAAATACAAATTTTGCAGAGAAAATATATGAACATGTATTGCTTAAATAAACAGTGAAGCACATTAATAATAATATTCGCTGTAGGTCAGATTTAATAACAGCTGTTTTAGTAAACAAAAACATTTAAAATAAGCCTATATGCAAAAAAATTATCCCATTATCCACACATAATACCTCAGTTAACGCTGATGGGCTATTTTTATTATTGTCTTATTTGTCATTTAAAATAAAAACATGGGTTTATCCCATGTCTTCCTGAACTACAATGAATTATCATCATATCCTAAGTTTTTGCTTATCCACGATCCTAAAATAAACAATAGGACTATAGGCTACATAAATATACATTATACAAAACAGCTAAATCTCAAACAGTTGGTCATTTTTTATCAACATCGCCAGCTAAAACTGCTCAGTCTGCTTCGTGTACAGTGAAAAGTGCAATAATATCTGAATTAATTTAACGTGCAACCCACCTGTTGAGATTAAGGACCTCTATTTCAGTTCATCAGACAGAAACATAATTAATATTTCTCATAGGTGAGGCTATTTATAGCACAGGTAGGACTATATCATGGCCAGGAATTAATAATGTGTTCCCCAGACTTAATTCCTGAGCTGCTCATATTACACAGCTCTGTTCTGCGAAGTACTCGGAGATGCGCCACCAAGCGTTTGATAGGAACTTAATCTAACTAATTCCTCATAAGTTTAAAAAACAAACATTTGCTAATTGATTCTATATAAAATCGCTATTGTTAGCACTTAATATTTCTGTAGTACAGCAGAACAGCGTAGATCACTCATAAAAACGTTTATAAAAGAATACTTATGAGCAAACACCTACACCAATAAGCTCTGCTGTATTATAATATAACCAATGAAATTGGGGGTGGGCGGGGCGCACTCAGTGTTGCCAATTTAGCGACTTTTCAGACCCCTTTAGCGACTTTTTTTTTTTAAAGCGCCTAGCGACAAATCTAGCGACTTTTGGAAAAACCTTAGCAACTTTACAAATGTCGCCAGTACCTGCGAGCACGAGATCTTGAGTTACACCTCTCCCTGTGTCTGCTCTGATTCAGCTGGCATAGATGTGAATGAGCTGCGCATGTGCACACGGTGTTGCCACGGACCAATCACTTGCCTGCTTTTCCTTTGTTTGAAAAAAAACTATTTAATTTGACAGTTTTTTCTTCTGCCTTTTTTTTCATGCACTTATATTACTCACTGTCACAGAGCTTTAGTTCATTCCAGTTTCTGAACTCCTCTCAGATCGCTTACTGGGTTATGTCTGAGAGATGTACGTGATTGTACTTACTCATACACAACAATAAACTTATAAAAAGCAAAATCCAGAATTGTATCATTGCAGATGATGTAACTGCTGGTTTTAGTTCAGTTCCGTTGTCTGACATAAAATATGTAACGTTAACTGATAACAGTTTTATACTGGACACTCGGCTTGTATATTAAAGTACGGATTAGGGAAAACAGTTATACACCGTCATTTTAGGCAGAATGCAAAATAGGACGTGATTACGTCATTAATATGCAAATTTGCGCATGACGTAATCTAGCGACATTTAGCGACTTTTCGAGCAGACTTTAGCTACTTCCCATTGAAAATAGTTGGCAACACTGGGTGCACTCTGGAGCTACTCAATGTTTGTTTGTTTGCTAAACATAGTGCTACTGCTTAACGTTAGTTGTAATTGTGTATCTGTGAGATGAGGCGAGGTGAGGTTATTCGAGATCGTTGAACTATTTTCGTTGCTGAAACAACAAAAACAGTCAATATTGCGTCTAAAATGTAAGTGAATTAATATTAATTACTTGTTTAGTGAACTGTCATATGAAATCTGTCTCATTATCAATCGTGATGGTATTCAGCACACTTGGTCGTGTGATGTTGCTTAACTGTATCATGTTATAAAACTCCACATTTCTAAATTTTACCGCAGTATGTTAACTGAGTTTAACTCGCTTTGTGTTTGCTGCGCTCATTTGTTTCTATTTCTCCTTGAGAGAGGAAGCCTTGTTAACGTCATTACATTATGCACAAATGATGAATAATCATTATCGCGGTTTGGTGATTGTTATTGGTGTTTTAATCAGGCTTGGCTACTTGTCCGCTCGGGCAAGTACAATTCTCTTTCAGTTGGGCTTTTAAATCCACTTGTCCCGGATAAGTGTTGATGTCGAGGCCTGCGATGTGTGTTTAGACCGCTTCATTAGACTAGGTCCAGTCTTTACGACTCCTCTGTTGGTTGTATTGCGTCAGTGGAGTGGTACATCAATTCTTCCTCGTTTTTTGTCCATTTAATTCATAATTAATGATATTATGCATTGCAACGAGGTTGATCTCATTCGTGCCCCCCTGAAAAAATGAAATGCCCGTCCGTGAATTTGTGTCTGGCGCCGGGTCTGGTTTAATTCACCGCTGCTTCATCAGACAATACTGAAGTCACGGTTAACTTTGTGAACCTAATCAAATAAATCCATTTACATCATTATACACTGAATATGTGTGGTCTTTAACTATGAACCGTGCTCTTTTATAGCGGTATCTCCTCTTAAAGCGAGGAGTTTGACGCGTTGTTTTACTCATCGGTTGGAAGCCGCTGCGGTGACGTCATCACGCACTACCGTCTTTGAGCCTCCTCGCGCCTTTGACCGGGTTCCCGCCGCGCGCGCTGTGAAGTTAAGACTATACTTTCAGGGATCATTTCTATAGTTTCTAACTTGGAGAAGTGTTTCGAAAGTGTTACGTTTCTCAAACCACGATGATGAGTGAAAGTGTGTTCCTCTGAGCGTGAATCGGGTGATGATCTGTGTTTATTCACGGGTAATTATCATTGATGAACGTTCATAGATTCATTACGAGTCTGTGAGGTGGAGTGCATGATCCGAGTGGTTACTTTTATTATAAGTTACAATAAATATCAGTTTTCACTTATCTTCGGGCCATAAAAAATGATTGGTTGAATCATAGACGTAATTACCGACTTAATCGACAAGCTTGATAACTGGAGTCGCGACCCCACTACTGGTTGAAATACACTGCAGTGAGTATTACTAGACTGTCTGTCTAAAGTTAACTATCGAAATCAGAGGCGTAGCCACGGCTAGCCACCTAAAAAAAGATGCAGAATTATTATTTTTTTAATGGTAATAAACATGGGCAGCGCAAGGGAGGGGCTAGCAGCTTCAGCACCCCCAAGAAAGACCAAAGCACCGCCATTGCACCCATAAGAAATGAAATAAATAAAAAACATTTTACTTATTATTACGCATTCATAACTCTGCATTGCAATACAACGTGACGTGATTAGCAGGCGCACTTTTCGAATTCACAGCATTTTATTAAAAAAATTGATCGGTTTCTTGTGCCAAGAAGGCCTGTCCCCGACTAAAGATTTGACTAGTCACGCATAAATTGATTAATATAATAACTTAGGCTACTAACCATCCGTTAATATATAGGCGTATAGCCTATTCCGCGCCCAAGCGCACGTCTAAAGCTTGCAACGGCAAAAGTAGGCTAATGATTATGAATGTTGGGGAAAGGCAAATTAAAACATTTGAATTATTCGTTAATAAACTAGTGATTTCTTCTCAGTCAGTGTCGGCTGAAAATATAAAGTTGCAGAAAGCGACGCTGACTTTAATAGAGAAATGCACCTTTTCATTCCGACTACGTAATTAAAGATTAGTATTTTTTGGTTTGTTTGTTTCAGAGGTGGAAAGAGTACAAAAATATTGTACTCAAGTAAAAGTACCATTACATTACTGAAATTTTACTTAAGTACAAGTAAAAGTACCAGTCTAAAAATATACTCAAGTAAAAGTAAAAAGTAGCTCATTTAAAATTTACTCTGAGTAAAAAGTACTTAGTTACATTTTAACAATGGGAGGGAAAAATGGGATAGACCAAAGGTGTCAAACTCAGCACCTGGAGGGCCACAGCCCTACACAGTGTATATATTACCCTAATTAAACACATCTGATCCAGCTAATCTAATCATTTAGGCTTATTTGAAAACTACATGGTTTGTGTGTTGGAGCAGGGTTGGAACTAAACTCTTTAGGGCTGTGGCCCTCCAGGAACTGAGTTTGACACACCTGGGATATGGGCCTATAAATCTCAAACGAGGTGTTTTTAATTAAATGAATCGGTTAATTAGAATAATAAGACATTTGGGCTGTTACCAGGCAAATTAAATCAGTATCAACAAAATTAATCTTTGCAATGCAGAGGAAACGCAGAAGCTTCATCTGAAGAGGCATAGATGTATTACACACTGACATGAATGCATTTAGCCTGCAGTTACAAATGCAGAAATAATGTTTTGATAAATAAGACATAAAATGTGACCCTGAACCACAAAAACATAAGGGTCCATTTTCCTAAATTGCGATTTATACATCATCTGAAAGCTGAATAAATCATATTTCCATTGATGTATGGTATGTTATGATCGGACAATATTTGAAAATCTGGAATCTGAGGGTGCAAACAATCAAAATATTGAGAAAATCTCCTTTAAAGTTGTTCAAATTAAGCTCTTAGTTTTGATATATTTACAGTAGGAACTTTACAAAATATATTAATGGAACATGATCGTTACTTAATATGCTAATGATTTTTGGCATAAAAGAAAAATGTATAATTGTAACCCATACAATGTATTGTTGGCTATTGCTACAAATATACTCCAGCGACTTAAGACTGGTTTTGTGCTCCATGCCAGGGTCACGAATGTTAAATAGTCATTTGAAATTAAAAAAATAAATAAATCAAAAGATACTTGATACATGTTAAATTAAAACCACCAGTAGGTGTCAGCAAGTCACTGATAAGCGAATCATTGCGGTTGAGCAAATCATTTAAAGGGTTAATTCAAGGAATAAAACACGTCATTGCTCAGAGTCAGAGACGCAAAACTGTGTTTGGAATTATTTTTGTTGTCAAAATAGAGCAAAAACAGGTAATATGGTGTCTAAAACTTAAGTCTCTTAATTAACTTCTTGTTTTTTGAACTGTTGTAAAAAGAAAAACTACAGGCCTATGTAATCATGGTGATTTTTTGAGAAAAACGGCATTCTTCATGTGATGTTGACTTACTATATTAAATTATATAAATATATACATTTTCTGCTTCTATATCTTCAATTTTGTGATCATTCTAAACGCATTTTAACAGACTGAATCACGCAGTTCAACATATCGCAGTTCACATATCGCGCCTAAAAACGCGTGGAAAACGTTTGTCGCTGCTAAGCAACCATCAGCTGCGCTCTCCGTTACACAAGAAGGAAATTTCGTCACATGACCTGCGGTGCGCTTGCGGCATTCTGAAAAGTTGAGATGTTTTTATATCGATGCGGCGCGGACGCGCCTGGAAAAAACGAGCGCGTCACTTCCATTATGAGCGCGCATACCGCGCGTCTACATTTGAAATAACGAATTTGAGCGCGCAAAAGACGAGATATGTGAGCGGCCCCTAAATGCTCGCGCATGCACTAGTCTAATCTACTAGATTTCATGGCACACTGTTTAGAGTGATTTGTTTGGTTTTTGGCAAAATACTGATAATGTCAAATCGCACATCGTTAAAACAACAATTATTATATTATCACAGACGATATTGCACACCCTGCACCACTGTCTTTTTGGCTCATTTGTGCAAAACCTTTTGTTAAACTGTCAAAGCTTCATTTTAACCACCAATGCAACGATGCAAGTATTTACCTTACGTTACCTCTACATGCTTGCGAAGGGCGATGTCGAGATGTTATAAGCTGCTAGTTCGGTCTCCCGAGGCAAACACAGCTAACACTGCATAATAGAGCATGGATATATGGCCAGGGGTTCACTTCATTCCTTCGAGTTCAACTTCAGCAGAGTACGACGGGGTCTGGTTTTCAGCTGGGTCTGCACCATTAACGCCTGTCTTGTCCGTCTGCATCTCTCTTGCGATTTTCGCGCCAGTTTCTTCTTCTGCCCATTATTTACTGCTGTAGTTTCCACGGAGCGAATTTTTTTTTACTCAGTAACGCATGTGTTTTAAAATGTAGCGAAGTACAATACTTCACACAAAATATACTTAAGTAAAAGTAAAATTACAGATTAAAAAAATTACTTAAAAAAGTACAAGTACACAAAAAAGCTACTCAATTACAGTAACGCGAGTAAATGTAATTCGTTACTTTCCACCTCTGGTTTGTTTAATAAAGTAGCCGGTTCATTGCTGTGACGCGCTCCATTTCACGGAGACTGCACGAGACGGCAGAAATCGCATCTTGTTTCTCTATGTATTGTTTCTCTGTGTAGCCTACATAAATAAAAGCATATATATATATATGAACTTGCTGTTGAATTTTGTATTTTTGAAAGTTCAATAATAATATAAAAAAACTTGCCGGACGGATTCATTACCCCGCTTTGTTCCGGGACCTCACAATTTACAGATTAAGCAGTGCTTACAATATTTGTTAATTTAAAATTTAATTACAATTTTAAATTATTTTCCAAAAAAATAAATGATGTGTGTAGTTAATGATTAGGCTACAGTGAGCGCAGTTAAAGAGCTGTTGTAGGTTATACTGTATGTGATGGTCGGTGACCCTCTTGAGCGAGAAAGCTTCGGAAAATGGAAAAAAACAACAACAACAAAAATATAGCTGCAAGCAGCGATAACCAGGGTTCAAGAATTTTAAGGCCTAAGGTGGTATGCTTTTAGGGTCTAGGCCAACATTGGATGCATAGCTGACAGTGAAACTCATCGAAAATGGACAATAGGCTCACAGAAACACACACACACACACACACACACACACACACACACACACACACACACACACACAAATAGAAATGAAATGGTTAAACTATCATATTAATAATCATTAAGCTTGCTTACACAGATACACACACAGACACACTCATATACGGACATACATGCACACATATTTTGTTGCAGATATAGATATTTGAAATAAATGACAGGTGACAATACTCTTTGCAAGTCTTCTCTTTTTCAGGGATCTCCAACCCTGCTCTTGAGAGCTACCATCCTGCAGATTTCAGTTACAACCCTGCTCTGAAATTACACACACACACACACACACACACACACACACACACACACACACACACACACTTTGTTGCAGATATAAAATAGTGATTTTCAAAGACATTCAAAACGGAGAATAGGTTAATATACACATGTAGCCTACACACAAATGAAATGGTTAAACTAACATATTAATACCCAATAAGCATGCTTATTTTATTTTTGTATTTTTTTTTGCATTAATCTGACAATAAATGTGGCACACCCAGTTTTTCTGATGCACATCCAGAGTCTCCTTTCTGGCTACGCTCCTGATCGAAATAAAGTGTAACCTGTAATTTTAAGATTTAAAATGGTAAAGTTACTCCAGTCACGTGTGAGAGGAACATGAACATACACCTGACACAGTCAGATTATCAGGTAACATGATCACCTTTATTTCGTTCGTTGAGCTTCTTTCTCCTCGTTTCTCTTGCTTCTCTTGGCCTCCTGCCTCCTCTCCCAGTTCCGCAGGACATTCTTCTGCAGAAGCAGAGAAACAAGTGACGCACAGAGAAATGAATTCATCTGTGTATTATCATGACTGCGCGTCAGCTTACAGAGCACGTGGTCTCCTCTCGGTCACGCGCGCGCGAGCTCCGCATCGATGCGCGGCATCTCCAACAAACCGTCGTTTACGACTTCTTCTGCACGGCTACAGCGCTCTTCTTCCATTTGGTGTAATGTATGAAGTGGGATGGGTGTATATTCCCCACAGAGCAACGACAATCACATAAAATATACTTCGAATATAAATATAGACCGTCACGATAAGACGAGGATGAGTAAACAAAGTGAAAGTAAGTTTGACGTTACGCTGCTGAAGGCCGAATTGAAAGAGGAAGCAAAGCATAACTGAAATACCTTAGATACATAAATATCTAAATACCTAAACCCTTTCATAATACTTGTAAACCACACACAGCAGCTTATATTTAGGTGTGTTGTCTCGCGCTACTCGGTCGCACTGTGATGACGTACCCACCACGCGGTCGCCACTTTAAGCATTGCACAGCATAAAGCTAAAGCCTAAGTGGGAAAGTGTTCATTTATTCTCTCCTGTTAAACATTTTCTTAGTAAGTTTAAGAAGGATATTGACGTTAACTGCTCTTTTTGCTCTTTACACTTGGAAACTGTTCCACACATCTTCTTGGCGCTGTAGTTTTGTTAAAAGTTATGGTATGATGTCTCTTTATCTCACAAAAGGTACTCCGCATTTTGAAAATGTAGTTTTTGGATATTTTATTCAAGATAATGTGAATAACAAAAACATCTATTTGTTTTATTAGTTCAGTTTCACATTCATTGGTGTAAATGTTCGGTGTAACCCTGTTTCACTGTGTTTAATAAAGAAAGATATTTTTGTACTATTCAAAGTAGCACTAATAGAAATTATATCAAAACTTCATGTAATGTAAAGGTCATGCATGTTTCTAAGTGTAGATTTATTTTAAAGTATATAATTCATATTGTTTATTTAATTGTTTTGGCTTTATATTGTTCTGTATGTGTTGTTCAAGGCATAATAAAAAATAAAAAAACAGCATAAAGCATATTTTTCTCTCATATTGTGTCTTAAAGTTGCATAACTCCTGTTCACCATCTCTATTTGGATGTCTTGATTCATCTGTAGATTTGTTTGTTAAGCTGTTATTAATAATACTAATAAAGTAACTCTTTACTGGGCCCATAACCTGTTGGCCAAAAGAGCTGGGAATGCAGGTGTCCTGACATGTTATCATCCCGTCAGATTTTCTCCCTCGCATCGATATTGCATCCTTTTTCTCACGCTGAACAACAATATTTAATGTGTGTGCATTACTGTAAGGGTAGTTTTATGGTTGGGGTAGGTGTAGACGTTAATAAAACACAATCTAATAGGTAGAAAAATAATTACTGTTGGTTTCCGGTACTAGATGTATCCCTTCTATCCACAACCGTGAATATAACACGTAATTACTGTACGTGCATTACTGTAAGGGCAGGTTTAGGGTTGTGGTAGGTGTACACATTAATAACACAATCTAACAGGTAGCATTTTTCGTACGTCTCACTGTTTTAATGGGAGGTAGCACAAATCGACAGAACACCGGTTCTCATAACGGAGGAGAAAAACACATCAAGTTGTGTTCGGCCTGAATGCACTTCACATTGAGAATGAGCGGTGGCCGTTTATTAATGATTGTTACCGCACCCACTTCCAGAAACTAGGTCACAGGGTCAATCGAGAACATATATGACATAACTCAACCGCATCAATAACAGAAGAAGACAAATTAAGCTGACAGTCGTGGTCAGAATTATTGGCACCCTTGGTGAATATGATCAAAGAGCAATAAATCTAATCAAATTTAGTAAATGAATCTCCCACAATACATGTGTTTTGGATAATGATTGATAACGAATGAGTCTTGTGATTAGGTAATCGCATGATTAGGCTCTTGTTTAAACTGAAATCATGCATTGTGACATTTAATATGCAAGAAAACCTGCTGGGAAAATTATTTATTGAGAAAGACACCAACTTTTTATAGAAAATATTTATTAAAAAACATAATACATACATTCCACTGTTTTCAGGGAAACGACAATTACATGCAACACTAAAAACTTTGATTGTCTCCGTATAAAATTAAAACAGTTAAGGGTTAGGGTTAGGTGTATGAGGTATATGTGTGTAGTTTAATCAATCAGTGTATGAGGTATATGTGTGTAGTGTAGCACTCTTCATAACTGTCAGGACAAACACATATTAATCATAACTGTCAGGACAAACACATATTAATCAAAACGAGAGGCTTACAATACAAGACGAGCAGAAATCTTATTCTGAAGAAACCAAACAGATGTCAGAGAGACCAGTGCTATAAACTCTGGAGTCTGGAGAGTAATGGAAATCAAAGGGTTACGATATAATCATCCTCTACTCTTTCTTTGTCACTCGCTCCTTTCTCTCAATGAACAGAATGAGCTTCTTAACCCACGGCGTCCTGGGGTTCAGACAGATCCTCTCTCCACTCGACAACCCGGCACTGAACACAGAATACAGATAGATTATATTTATGAAGACTTTTCACTACAGGTGAAACGCTTGGGGTCAGTATAAAGCAATGAATAGGTTTATTAGCAAGGATGCATTTCATTGTTCAAAAGTGAAAAGCTATTTTTTTATGTTACAAACAATCTCTTTCAAATTAAATGTTGAGCTTCCTATTCAATATTACGCAGCACAATGGCTTTCTACATTAATAATCATAATAAATGTTTTTTTGAGCCACAAATCAGCATATTAATGATTTCTGAAGGATCATGTGACACCGAAGCAATGCTGAAAACTCAGCACAAGAATAAATTACATTTCAAAATGTTTCAATAGAAAAAAGTTATTTTAAATGGAACAATATTACATTTTTAGTTTTTTTAATTTGTCAGTTTTACAGCATTTTTAATCAAATAAATACAGCCTCGGTGAGCAGAAGAGGCTAATTTCAAAAACACCTCGACAGTGATTTTGGTTAAAACAAAAATTATTGATTATAACCTCAAGGTGAGTATTCATATGCAGCCCGATGTATGAATATATGAGACCCTGGAGCACAAAAGCAGTCATAAGCAGCACGGGTATATTTATAACAATATCCAACAGTACATTGTATGGCTCAAAATTATATATTTTTCTTTAACGGCAAAAATAATTAAGATATTTTTTTCAATAAGTGTTCAATAATTCAATGCTGCATTTAAAAATACAGTTATATTTTAATATTATATGACACCATATTATTTTACGAACAAATCTAAATGAACATATATCAAATATATTTTTTGCCAAGATTTGATGACACAATTTAGCATCGTAATTACGTAATGATGTCATCGTGCAATAACACACGTTTTAGCAGCTTCCCTGGAAAAGCGCTGGTTCACTCTCGTGAGAGGTGACGTGAAATGCTTCGAGACGCGTCACTGGTTTGTGGAGATACGTACATGACCTCGGTGGTCTTGCAGTGTGGTCCTCTGGGCAGGATCTCCACGCGGCGCAGGTCTCTCTGAGGGATGATCCGTGACTCCAGTCTCAGACACACACAGCGGCTGTTGTAACCCGCGCCCAGAGGCTGCACGGCTGGGGAGGAACGACAGCACTGTCAGTCGACTGGGCAATTACACAACTCTACACTGACATGTGATTTAACGCTCTTGTGCAGAATAGTACCCTAGTGTGCAAACGTTTTGAGGAAATGTGAAGCAAGGTCAACACGGTTCACAGAAAGATGCTGAAGGGACTCACATGAGAGTCACCGGCCACATTTAGAGAGAAACATACATGACTAGAAATATTGGGGAAAGTTACTTTTAAAAGTAATGCATTACAATATTGCGTTACTCGCTAAAAAAGTAACTAATCACGTGAATTTTTTTATGGAAAGCAATGCATTACGTTACTTCTGAGTGACTTTTTTCATTTCTGGGCATGTTTGTTTTAAGATAAAAAGTTGTTTTACAAACGTAAACGCCGTTTCACTATAAAAGTGAATTGAATATGTTTCAGGCCTGTCCTGCTGGAGAAACTTTACATGGTTTCTGTTGCCGGTGGATCTGGTTTCGACTCGGTAGACCTTCAACAAACCGGTTAATTAGTGATTTCAGTTAAATATCCCTGCTAAAACAAACAAACAAAAACAATAGAAACCATCACAGAAATCCTAAAGGTTTCCACTACAAATACAAACCATCAAGTTTTATCCATTAAAACCATTTAAAAATGTTTCCTGAAGTGTGTTTTGGGACATACTCCATTAAGATGTATTGATTTTAACAAGCCACCAATAAAAGGTGACCAATTACCAGTAGATACCAACGGGGTCCATTACAGTTTCCATTAAAACCAGTACAAGTCCCATTATAACCAGCAATAAAAGGGGACCAATTACCAG
>QVTF01002773.1:132500-142500 GCA_003573665.1 Oxygymnocypris stewartii
CCGCATTTCTGAAACGCGTCGAATGTTACAAAGCTCATCGTTCTGAGAAGCGAGGCGTGCTCTGATTGGCTGATTAGCTATCTGGTGCGTTGTGATTGGCCGAATACCTCAAGCATGAGATGGAAATATTACGCCCCTTACTGTATTGTGATGCCATGTGACGACTAAAACAATAAAACCCATTATAAACGAGGTAATTGTTGCATTCAGTGGGGACATAATTACGGATTATAATAACTTATACTGTCTTTTTACGTAAACATTACCATGTCTGCATTTGTGATCGGAGAACCGACAAACAAGCACTACTCTACACAGCTCAAAACTAGCGTTTAATCGTCAGTAGCAGAAACGTATTAACAGGCTGAGAGTCAGAAGTGTCAGACTGTCCTTGCAAAGCTGGAATTGCTCCACTTTATAGAAACAGTCTTTGTGTGTAGACAGCATTGTAGGCTAACGTTACTCTTCCAGGTTCAGGACACAGTCCTCTGTACAATGAGCTGCACACTCTCCAATATTTGGGTTGAACTGTTCTGTAACAGTGTTGTAAATACAACCTAACCACTGATTTCTAGTTGTGTCCTCTTTTTGATGCCCAAACAAAGTAATTTCGCTTTCACAAGGAAACACAGGGGGCCCCATTTTAATGATCTAAGCGCGTGTCTAAAGCGCACTGCGCATGCGCACTCAGGGCGTGTCCGAATACACTTTTGCTAGTTTAACGGCGGGAAAACGGTCTTCATGAAGACAAACAGAATTCACCCCTTTCTAAAATTCCAAGCCATCTGAGAAGAAAAACACAACTTTTGTGAACAATTTTTTATCAACACTAATTATTAATGACACACAGCGATGACCCTACTTCTTTACGTGTTGTTCTATCCTGTCAAAATACTCCCTCTCACAAAAAACTAAAGCAAAAAATAAGTTGGACAGTTGTAAAGAAAATGGTTCATTTTAAATATTGTCAGGATGTCATGTTTGATCATGTTTCCTTTATATTATCCCTGCAATATAAATATGAACAGGCTGCACTAATACATTTAAATATTTTAATTACATTTCAGTTTTCTGAATAGATTAGAAATGGGGGTATTGTCAAGTTGATCTTTTCATTTACATTTTCTTAAATAGATAAAATGCTAGAGAAACCACACACCTTTGTGAGGTGCAAGTTAAAGAGAGCATGAAGAAAGAGTATAAATTCACTTAAGTATGTTTATTATTTCCAACATTTCACAGGCAAGCAGCCTTTGTTAAGATACAGCTTACTAGAAAATGGAGAGCACCACAAATATAATCAACAATTAATCACAGAACAACATCACAATTAACATAATTACCCAGCAAACAATTACAATAATCTCTTAACTTTATATGAATGAAACAAGATACACCATAAATAATTGAGCACCAAAAATCACAAACATGAGAAAAAACATATTAAGTCCAAATAAGCTTTAATTAGATAATCTCATTTATAAGAAACAACTCAAATCAAATCAACTTTTTACATTCAAACCATATGGGACCAAAGTTTTTAATGTGGGATTTATCATGTTTGTGATCAATTATTGATAGTTAATAATTTGTTTTCTTAATATAAAATTAACTGCTCCAGACTCTACCCATAGTTAAGATAAAAATTAAGAAATAGTCTTTTAGTTGTTTGCTGTATAAAAAAACTTGAGTGTGCAGTTAAATTATAATTTTTTACATACACACATGTATATTATAAATATGTCCTTTGTAAAAAAACAAAAAAACAAAAACAAAATTGTTTTCATTTTTTTTCAAAATCTTCATCTTTCTCTTCATCTTTCTCTCCTTCTCTTGCTAGCTTGTACTTATTTGAACAATACCTGAGACGTGGTGTTACGAGCACTTCCTCTGTCTTTGCCTCTTCAAGATTAATCGCTTTATGTACTCCCCAATTGTAAGTCGATTTGGATAAAAGCGTCTGCTAAATGACTAAATGTAAATGTAAATATCCAACATGTACTCTAATGTTGCTGCAAAATCCATGTGCAGTGTGAAAAGAGTAAACGCTTAGAAGAATATCTTACCAGAAAAGGCCATCTCACGCAAGACATAACAAAACATTTAAAACACATAGAATATGAGGCAAGCTTACACGTGATTAGGTCAAATTGAGCCAGACAAACCATCAACATGACTATCAATATTGTCTTTGCATAGAAATTATAAAGATGTCTCTTGACATATTGAAATTAATTGATTGCGACCTTTGGCTAATCGCTTATAAATTGCTTATAAATTGCTTTGTGAAAGCACAATAAAGACCAACTAAAATATCCATTAAAACAGTTTTTATTATACGCGTGTCTTCATTCAAAACCAATACAAAATTATTTAAACATATAAAACTATAATCCAGTCGCACAATAAATATAATTTAACAAAATATAATGAAAGTCAAGCAAGGTTACAGTAAAGTTCATCTTCAATAAAACAGGTAGATGAAGTAATTATTCACATTAATACTTCAGTTATCACCCAGAGATGATAAAATAATTCTATAATTCAGTAAAAGTTGAATCAGTTTTCTTCGGCTGCTCTTTGAACGCGTTTGCTCTCGACTCTCGTCTCGTTGAATCTGCAAACATGAAGAGACACATGTTAGTGTCTGAAAGATGCTCCAAAGTGCCTCATTGTCTGAATTTAAAAGCATTCATTATTATTATTAATATAAGTGAATTAAAATCAAGTCAGATATTTCGTCATCAAGGCAAGAACTTACTGTTCTTTGAGAGAAATCACCCAGTCTTTTGCAGGATCGAGACACAGCTTTACTCTCTTCATTGTGGCACTGTAAGAAACAAATGTGTAAATCTTTAAAATCAATAGAAGGACTCTTTAATATCGCATAAGATGATACACACGAGTCCCATTCTGACTTCATCTGAACCGTTCGTCTAATAATAGACATCCAGTCATCATTTACATGCCTTCAAGTGTTGCTAAATTTGACTTGAGCGACATAAAATAAGCTACTTAGCAAACTTGTCTAAGCCCATCTTTTCCAAACATTAAAACTCAATGGTGACCACGACTGCCAAGGAAAATATTCAAAGCTAGACTTTTCTTTTTAAAGGAACATCTCAGCGAAACATCTCCAAATCAACCCGGCCGAAGGTGAGCGAATTATGACCAAATTTCATTCATTTATATGAACTCTCCATGAAGCATCAGATGTTTGCACGCTCTCATGATCTTAAAGATCTTCGTCTGAATCTTAATATTAAAAATGCATTGAATTTGGTGAAAGAAAAGCACGTGTTCACCACACAATTGATGTTTAAATGTATGCACAATGAGATGGGTTTTAATACTTTAGTCTGTCATTTCTTTGACATATTATTAACTATGATAACTTTTCTGAAGAAGCAATAATAACGAAGGTTTTGATTGTCAGCGCACGTTATGTGTCTGTATTTGAAGTGCCACACTCACATGATCTCCTCATGTTTGCATTTTGGTCCGGCAGGAATCACATTCAATGAAAGTATTCTTTCGATAGGGATTTGTGGCTCTGAATGTGTGTTAATGCACTCACAGCGTAGATGCATACGTTTAGGTCTACCTGCAGTGACACAGAGAGAGAGTTGCTGTGAGATTAGCTCAAAAATACATCAATAACAGTCAGAAAGCTTGATGAATGACAGGCTTACCCTCTGTTGTGGACAGCAGTGCAGCTGCGCAGATCAGAAGCACGAAGGCAGATGCGGTGAACGTCATATTTCTGAGTCAGTAGTATTGAAGAGCAATGTCAGTGAAGGTATCAAGAGACTGTCTGCTGTAGTCACTCGGTTGTGTGTCTAACAGCGGCCTGCATGCTTGCTTTTAAAGACTGACACTCCCACACAATACGAGAGAGTTTATTGTGCAACTACGATTTCTCGCTATTCTTCTCTTCCAAGGAACTCTCTCTCTTTAAAAAACTGTTCCTGAGGCTCAGTGGTAGAGCATTGTGTTAGCAGCGCAAAGGTTGTGTATTTAATTCCCAGGGTACACATACTGATGAAAGCATGTATAGCCTGAATGCACTGTAAGTCGCTTTGGATAAAAGCGTCTGCTAAATGCATAAATGTAAAAGGCTACGTTCTATTGAAATTGAACTTGATAATAAAGGAATTTAGAAACAGAAAAAGTTTCTTTACCTACACTGTAAAAAAAAATATGTAGTTTTTACAAAATAATTATGTCGGCTGTGGTTGACAGAATCATTTAGTAAAAAATACGAAAAACACATTTACAGAACAAAACTGTAAAATGTACAGTATAATACTGTAATTTTCAAACAGGGAAATTTGAGTGTAAACCACTAAATTCAACAACACACACTGCTATTAAAATCTGTTTAGTACCTTTAACATATTAACAACCATCATAATAATGCCGGAGGTCCACAAGCAGAAGTATATATTAATATAAAGAAGATGCTCCGAGTCATTCATGCAAACACTAAACACCATCATGATGCTTAAATAATACAATAAACGTTCATTAAACAACAGAAGATGTACCATAACTGATCATAAAAACATGATTATTTAAACTAAATACGTTCTGTGTCGTGCAGGGAATGCTGGGAATATCATTTTACAGTTTCTGACTGTAAATTATACATTTATTTGTTATTTTTACTTCTAAAAATGGTACAATTAACTGTAAAATTACATGAAATGTCTGGTTACATTTTTTACAGTTTTCCCTGTATATAGTACAGGACTGTTAACATAATAACAGTATTTTTACCGTAGCGTTTTTACACAATTGTACAGTTAAAATGACTCTTGTTTTTTACAGTGTGATAAAGCTTACCGTATATCAGACATATCATATTTCCAAGGCGTCTGAATGATCAGCAAAATCAAACATGTTGCACAAGTTCCTTCTGTCATCGGGTTGATAGTTCATACTTTTATAAAGTACAACAAACGTGTGCTTCACAAAGCTTTTTACTGTGAAATATTTACTGATTTTATAAATCTATGAATAGCTTTTGTATGGTTAATAATATTTCGAGGTGAACATTTACTAAACTGAGGTTTAATTAATTATCATACACTCTCAGAAATAAAAGCTGTCTCTGGGGCGGTAGCTTTTCAAAAGGTGCATGTTTGTACCTAAAGGTCCATTTTGGTGCACATTAGTACTTAAAGTGTACATATTTGAATCCAATAGGTACAAAAGTGTCCCTTTTTAAAGATACCACCACAGAGACAGCTTTTGTACCTTTATTTCTGAGAGTGTACATCATTTTTTATGCTCCATCATAAATTGCATAATTGCATTGCATTATATGTTTTAAAACTACAGAGCTTTGATAAAAAACAAAGCATTTAAATACCTTACCGAGACTTATTAATAGGAGATATAGATATTTTATATTATTTTATGTAAGTTTCTGCTTTACTGTTAGAAAGATCTCACTGATTTACATTACAAGCATAAGAATTATGTCCATATAAATATCAGCATCTAAACAAATTGCAAAATAAAGCTGATGTGTTTTCCCCTCCATCTTCTCACTATGCCATATTAAATGTGCCATAAAAGCCTGACGCATCGAATATGATAAAGAGCCATACAAATATTTAATCTAAGATACTTTGTCTAAAGCTTCATTAAACTGGATGAAATCACTGAATCAAGTATGAACTAACTTTAACTTCTATTGTCCTCTTGCATCAGTAAACGTTTTCCGTTTAATACGGTAAAGCAGCATTGACACAATATGGATTTTATAAAGCGCTATATAAATAAACGTCAATGTTTCATTAAAAAATATCATTCATATGTCAGGATTTATAGGGTTAATATAAATATCATTACTACAGCTCAAGCAGTATTACATGTTCCTAAGGGGTACATTTACAATTATGCATTTGCAAATGTATTCAACTTGACCGGTAACACATTAAAATATTAATCATTATAAATGATGCAATTTCATTCTGTTCCAAATCGATGAAGAAAGGCAAACACACATGCGTTCAACTTAACCCAGAAAGAAAATGTGTTTAGTGTATTCAAACGACATTTTCAGGAGATTGCAGCAGTTCAGAGAAATTCAGTTAAGCGTGTGTTTTATTGCATGTGTCATCTCGCAGTTCCTTTTAAGAGAACCATTGCAGCAACACAGAAGTAGTGAAACCTCTGATGAATCATTGAAATAGCAGAAGTATAGCTCAAAAAAGAAAATGTCAAATCTTCTTATCTCTGCTGGGTTGTTTTATGTATGTTAGATATAAGATAGCATGATTATATGTTACCAAAGACAACAGATGACATTCTCAAGCGCTCAAGCTGGACCCTGGTTCAACTCTAAACAAAGCGCTTGTGCTGACAAAAAACAGCTGTTTTCATTTATATTATTTTAATACAGACATCAGATAACACAGCTGACAACACCACAAAAGTATTTCTGAAAGTTATTCAAGTCAACAAAGATTAATCCATTATTTCTCCCTTCAAAATAATAAAAGTGCAAACTCCAGTCATTGAAGTAGTGTTGCTGTGGCTCAGTGGTAGAGCATTGTGTTAGCAGCACAAAAGGTTGTGGGTTCGATTCCCAGGGAACACATACTGACAATAAATGTATAACCTGAATGCACTGTAAGCATCTGCTAAATGCGTAAATGTAATTTACAAATATACAATAAAGTATGTAAATGATATCAGTTCATTCTTGCATTGTACTGAGTTTGTGACTCAGATGCCTTTCTTTCTCTCCTTCTCTCTAGATATATATAAATAGTGCTGCGAAGAAAAATTGTTTCAGAAATGAAAGTGTCATCTTACATAAAAGAAAGACAACCTAGGTAAACATTAAACACAGTTTTTAATAAACAAATGTATCTAATTATATGACAGTTAACAATTACGCGAATCTTTGAAACTGCTTTCATAATGGGGTTCAAGTTGGTTAAAAGGTCTTTTAGTAGCAACACACAGCGCCGAAGCTGAAAACAGTTCCAGAAAAGATGAGGATCGGTCTGGGAAGGGCTCCAAGATCAAATGCTCTCGCCTCCAAAGAACCAGAGTCAGAGACATCGTGTCCAAATTCAGCACGTTAGTGAATTTAGAGCCCAGCGACGACTCAGAAAGCCACAAACGCCCCAAAATCAGCTTAGAAGGAACCGCAGGCCTCTTTCGCATCAGTGAAGGTCACTTCATGACTCGACGATCCTAAAGATATGAGCGTAAAACAGCATTCCTGAGAGAGTGACGAGACGAAATACAGCCCTAACTCGTCTGAAACATTCACCTTGATGATCCTCGAACCTTGTGGGAGAATGCCCTGTAGACCGACGAGTCAAACGTGCTTGGAAACCACCTGTCAACAGCTCAGTTAAAACTACATCAAAAAGCTTTGAATTGCCTGTAGTCAGAATCCAGAGGAACACAATAAAGATGCTGGGGCAGGATTTGTAAACAAGAGGTGGCCGAAATCACACCACAGCGCTGGTGGCACAACTAAACAAATAAATGAATAAAAACTGTACGTGTGGCCTTTGTATTGTTTGAAGATCTAAAACTATTTTGTATGAAATAAATCTGGGTGTGTGCAAAAAACACCTTTTCCACACCATTGCTATTATTGTAAATTATTGTGTCCATACAAATTCATACAAATTCATGTATCAGTAGTTAGTAAGCTCTTATTTTCTTTAAAGGATATATGAAAATAAAACACATTCACATCAGTGACAACACAAGGACCAGTTTTGTAAACGATCGCATTATACTAGGAGGGAGAAGAAAATAATTACTAGTAATGAAAATATGAATATGTGCCATACACATATTATAAAAACAATAGGCTATTGTCTGTAAGATTAATTTTCATTCTGCAACTAAATGAATATATTTATCTAAAATAAATCCTCGGGCAGAGCACTCACACACCGCATCTAATAAGTTAATAATTACAGTAGTGTGGGTTTCATCATCTTTCCACTGAAAGATGTTTAGCATACCGGTAAGATGACTCTTTCTCAACGCCGGTTGGTTTTCACTTGCTCTGCTTTGTTGGAAGAGCCCCAGACTCAAAGAGTGGGAAGAGTTTGATGACGTATCAGGTATCAGGGCATGTTAGTGCAGATGAACTATGAGATTAAACACTGTTTTACAACGCCACTATAATTACACTACGTGACTCATTTTAACACAGAAGAAACATTGTGTCCTTACCCACATTAATCAAAAATTCACCCAACTCTAATGCACCACATCCATCAAGCGAACTTCGAGGAATAAAAAAGTAAATTAAAGTTCTGAAGTCGTGTGGTACAAGTTCAGATGGATAAAAGTTTTGACTGTTTCGTAATTTAACATGTAGCCTTAGTCAGGATCAGTGTTGGGGAAAGTTACTTAAAAGTAATGCATTAAAATATTGTGTTATTCCTTACAAAGTAACTAATTGCATTACTTAGTTTCTTTTTATGGAAAGTAATGCATCACGTTATTTTTGCGTTAAACTCACAACCCCCTGCAGTTCCTTTACGAACCCTAGTTTTGGGAAACCTTGATATAATATAACGTTTAATGCACTTAATGTTGTAAATTACAACGAATGGAACAAGTTTTCTTACTCTTTGCATTATGGAACAAGACAATGCTATTTCAAATCAATGTGATAAATGAGTTAAATCAAAAGTAATCTAAAAGTAATCTGATTACATTACCAAAAATGTGTTATGCAACGGATTACTTTACTGACTACAATTTTTGTCATGTAGTCTTACAATTAGTAAGTAATCTACCCAGCTCTGGTGCATTACAATATTACATTACTCCATAAAAAAGTAACTAATTGCATTACTTAGTGTTTTTATGGAAAGTGATGCATCAAGTTATTTGTGCGTTAAAGGGTTTTGTCACGTAGACTGGGCTTGCTTGTTTGTTTTTAATAACAAAACCCCTAAACGTTGTATTTTTGGTAACTGTAAAGGCGAAATGACTAAACCTCAGGTGAATGAAGTGTTTACTCCTGATTTCTCTCAACATGGAGAGCTGTCAGTCAATCAATGGGAAAATAAAGTAACTTGCGTTACTTATTTAAAAAATAACTCCAATATTTCACTGAAAATGCATTACTTTACTAGTTACTTGAAAAACATAATCTGATTAACTTGCATTAGCCTACTTGTAATGCATTACCCCCAACACTGGTCAGGATAGCGCCATATTTAATTTTTGACGGTTTTTCTCAATTGTTTACACACATTTTCTGAAAGCATGCCTCATATTCTCAGAACTCTACACACAAATCCCAAAAAACACACACAATGGGCAAAACCCCTCAATTCTCCTGCAAAATGAAACTTTACATTCAAAACAATGTTATTTCTTCTCAAAATGGGATTTTGTTTTCAAATGACACACACAAACCATTATATGTATAGACATTTATAAGAACCAGCTGAACACTGATGTGCTCAATGTAAAACACTTCTTCTCCATTCATCATAATGACTTAGGCCTTTTTTTGGTTCAGTGTTACACTTACTACAGACAGTACAAACGTAAGTGTGTTGTAAAATATTTGAGAATATTGTTTTTATACACACAAATACACGGTAAAATTTTATTTTATTTTTCCCGCAAAAACAATGTACACAGTGTACATCCCATTCCCAACCAACACAAAGTTGCACATACACTACATACAAAACAACAGAAGAATTTACTGTATACAGTGTTGAGAGTATGCATCAATTGTGGGACTCACTTGCACATAGTTATATCGCAATTCTTTGACTCTTTCTGAATTGCGTTCAAATGGCACCCTGTAGACCTGCTTCATCCTGAGATGATTTCTGCGCAAGACACGGTCCAGTGTTGATAAGCTTCACATATCAATATTTTGAAACATGTAATTGTTTTCTATTATTTTTCTTTGTATTTGCCGTAATGTTATGGCGTTGTTTTCTAGGACCATGTTCATGATTTCAGTTTCCTGTTCAGGAGA